>PVJN01031719.1:0-24657 GCA_004026805.1 Lasiurus borealis | reverse complement strand
AGTGACACGAGGGGAGGAAGTAAAAGGCTCTTGTCCTGATCACTTGACACACTTCATCTTGTGTAGATATTTGGTTATTGTGGTTTTTATCATCTCTCTCATATTAAAGGTATTCACCAAAAAAAAAAAAAAAATCCTTCTAAAGGATTTGATCTGAACAATAAATAAAACAATTCTGCTTTGAAAGGCTATTTCCTTTGCTTTTCTTATGAGAATGATGTAGTCTGGTAGTTCACTTTAAAGAAGGAGCTGCAGAGAAGAAAAGAGGTGCGTGTGTGTGTGTGTGTGTGTTGCGAAGTTAAATTTTAGAGGTCTCACATGCTAACTTTATTTGCCGTCTGCCTATGAATGCCTTTAAAAGTACTTTTTAAGTGTATTTCTGAGGCCCTGAATAAATGTGCCTGGAAGTGTGATATGGCTAAAGGAAATTAGCACCACAGGCTCTGTTGGACCACACCAGATGCTTTTGCAAAAACCATGTTTATTCTACTCTTCGTCCAATTCGGAGCTTACTTATAAAACTCTAGATTGCCTTTGAAATAAACATCTCGGCCCAACGTCACTCAATGGGTTATAATTTTTTCCATCCTATGATATTTGTACATTGCTAACATATGTGGATCGTTTTGACTTTTAAAGGAACTCTGAGTAGAAGGCTTTAGATCAAGGCTGTATAATGCCATAACTCCTTCAGATTTACAGCAGGATCAGTAAGTACTCTGGCTGCCATGTGACTCGTAGCCTCAAAACCATGACTTGACTTTTTATTACATTTCCTCTCTTCTGGCATTATCAATGGACGGACATGTATATATGATACCAACTTCCCGTATGTCAAATTTGTTTCAAAGTGCCACCAACAGGGATCACTAAGTACCAAACTAGGAATCAAGAAGTCTGATATTGTCCTAAGTATTAAAGAGATTTTGAGTCACCAGAGAAAGTTACCAGTCTGGCTACTGAATCAGACTGACCGAAATATATGGCAGATTTTACCTGATGCTGCAAGTCTAAAAAGAGACAGGAGTGATAGGAATCCGGAAATTCCACCTTCAGGTGTCATACATCAGTCCTTGTTTTTTGCACAGGACTCTGTGCTAATCTCTCCGCCGGATTGATTGCATGACTATGCAGGGAGCGTCTCAGACTCCCCTTTTGCTGAGAAAATGGGGAGGGATGTACAAATTTCCTGAGCTCAATGAAATCTGGGTCCTACCCAAAATCAAGTCACTTAATGCCCCGGTGTGCGGCAGTAAGTGATAAAAAGGATGAGAAACCAAGGTCCAGTTTGGTTGCCAGGATGAACTGCGAGGGAAGGGCTATTGTTATTGCAAACGTTGTCTGAAGGGAAGAAGAGCAATGGATGGGCCCAATTATCTGAATGTCTAAAGACCCCTTGGAAGTCTCATTAATGGTAACTACAAAGGAAGGAAACACTTAATATACTAAAAAGGCAATACGCTTGCAAATATACCCCGTTTTAACCCTGTGAATAGCTGACAGAAACTGGCTCATATTTTTGGGTGTTCACCTATTCAGAAAGGTGGTAAGAAGCAGAAACTCTGCCCTAACTGGTTTGGCTCAGTGGATAGAGCATCGGCCTGTGAACTGAGGGGTCCCAGGTTCGATTCTCTGGTTAAGGGTATATACCTTGGTTGTGGGCACATCCCCAGTAGGAGCTGTGCCTGAGGCAGCTGATCAATGTTTCTCTCTCACCGATGTTTCTAACGCTCTATCCCTCTCCCTTCCTCTCTGTAAGGAGTCAATAAAATATATTTTAAAAGGCATAAACTCTAACTTCAGAAGATCCCTGGCACCCTTACAGTCATTTGCTGTCAAATATAAGACACATGGTAAAAAGACTGAGAAGAGTTCTACTTTGTGCTTAAAATATTATGCAAGCTCGAGAATTCAGAAGGCAACGCATGACTCCCTGCGACCTTCAGAAATATTAGCAATCTGTACTGACAAACAGGGGCATCTCATTTTCTCTTTTATGCTCCCAGATTGATGTGAAAGCTTAGGGAAAGAATGTTCAGGCTGAAATGAATAGAAAGAACACTGTACATGAGTAACAGGGTAATTAAAGCATGAAGGCTTCTACATCTTGAGATAATGGCAATGCTGTGTGTGGTTTTAACTAATTAAATGGTTAAGAACAATTTGCCTCGGTGACTATCTTACATTTGAACATGAAACTGCTAGCAACCGAGAATAGAATGATCACGGAGCTTGTAAAACAAATAGCTTTTGGCCACCGAAGGTGTAATTACAAGTCAGCGAACCCAATGTGAATTAGTCCTGCAGAGACGATGTTCCTGCCGACGCTAGAGGATTCCTCGAGACTCAGAGAGAGAGAGGGTATAGCTCCCTTCAGCTACAACCCGTCCTCTTCAAAACCTTTCACCCTATGCCGGGACTGGTTTGGCTCAGTGGATAGAGCGTCGGCCTGGGAACTGAAGGGTTCCAGGTTCGATTCTGGTCGGGGGCATGTACCTTGGTGGCGGGCACATCCCCAGTAGGGTGTGTGCAAGAGGCAGCTTATCAATGTCTCTCTCTGATCAAGGTTTCTGGCTCTCTATCCCTCTTCTTTCCTCTCTGTAAAAAAATCAATAAAATATATTTTAAAAAATATAAATAAATAAATAAATAAATAAATAAATAAATAAATAAATAAAACCTTTCACCCTGTGAGAAAAGAAGTGTCTTTACATGTTGGACCCAACATGCTCTTAACCCAAAACTGTACTCCGCAGCTTGAAAAATCACATAGCTCTTCCTCCGCCCTGACCCCTGATAACTTCTGGCAGTTTCTAAATATCCAATCCACCCTGGGAGCAGGGGGATTTTTCGATCTGATAATGTTCAAAAGGCAAAGCCATCGAGTTAGAAATTAAAGCCACAGGAGGAATTCCAGGAACGCTGTGCGCCACGTCAGCACGGTGCAGATGGATGTGTGGCCGTATGAGGTCATTGCCTCCCAGCTCACTTTGAAGGGGGCTTGTTCCTTTATAGTTCAGTCCTGAGTGATTTGCTATAAATCGGCCTCATTACGTGTATAGTCAAGCCTTTCAGACTTATTGCCGAGGAAACCCAATCTTCTAGGCTGCAAGAATGATGACAAGAAACAAATTCAAGGACTATCTTGAAATGGATCTTCAAATTAGTTAATGTTCCCATTGAATCATAATTATGTGTAAGAAGAATGCAGAGGAACAAAAATGGAAGGATATTTACCAGAACCTTAAGATGAATCAGATTAAAGACAATTTTATCCTCTGTTCCGGTAAAAAATTTACTTCCTGCGTTTTCCACAATGATTAGGTAATACTTTGGTAATCAAGATCAAAGAGAGAAGTTTAAAATTGAAAAACATTCTCTCTCTATCTGTACGTGTATATCCCCTTCCCCCACAGTGTGGTGCAATCTCATCCTCGACATTTCTGAGCTTGTCCAAGTTCCATCTTATTGTTCTCAACAACAATTTCCTAGGTAGACTAGGAAACAGCATGAGAAATAAAAACTAAAATACAAATTACCTTTTTTAAAAATATATATTTTATTGATTTTTTTACAGAGATAAATAGAGAGGGACAGAGAGTCAGAAACATCGATGTGAGAGAAACATTGGTCAGCTGCCTCCTGTACACACCCTATTGGGGATGTGCCCCCAACCAAGGTACATGCCCTTGACCGGAATCGAACCTGGGACCTTTCAGTCCGCAGGCCGATGCTCTATCCACTGAGCCAAATCGGCCAGGGCCCAATTACTTTTTTGCAACTTAGATTTCCCACCCCCTTTACTGCCAAGCCATCTTAACACACCTTTACTCTCGACTCTCTTAAAGGCAAAGGGAGCCAGCGGTTCTCTTCCTCGTCCTCCCTAAGAGGTAAAGGGTAGGTGTGAGTCCATTATCCCTTCAGGAACCTCTGCTCCCCTCTCCCTCTCCTCACAAGTCAGTAAGCCCCCCACTTTCAGATGCTGAGTACTTAGAACTGTCAATGGTCGTTGCTGCGTGTTTTAACCAATCCTACCAGCCAGGCAAGATAAACAACCTTTTTAGAAGCTGGCCCCAGATTCTTCCCTCAGGGCCGGCCGGACTGGCTGGCCCTCCCTCTGGGCCTCAGACCAATTCCTGGAGAAGTCTTCTACCTTTCGGTAGGGGCGGGGGGGGGGGGGGAATGGGGAGGAGGGAGAGAGCGGGGAGGGGATGGCTGCTATCCAGCCAGCCTCGTGTCCTACACTCAAAGAGGAGGAGCATGACTCCTCTGCCAGGTCAAAGGGTATCTGTTTTCATCAAGACGCACCCCGACTTTCTCCCGAGGTCTGCCGTGGAGAAGATACCCAGATCGCTTCCTCCTCCAAAGTCCAGTAGACCCAGTGGCCAGATGTGACCTTGAGAAGTCTCTGTTGGTTCCTGGAGAGGGAGTTGAACTCCATGACCCCTCAACACCTCAAAAGGGCTGGGATTCCAACTGCAGTCTAGACTAATACGCTTCAGGGGAAGTGAGGGCACTCGGGAGAGTCCCTCTCTGTGCTTTTCCAGGAGGTTTGTTTGCATCTGGGAACCGGGAATCTCGTCCCAGTTCCGACCTCTCGCTCCGGACGTAGCCACAGATGTCTGGCCTCTGCAGCAGGGACGGGGGCATGTGTTTTGCACTCACCTCACTCTGGTTCCCATTTACTTTACTCCCTTTGTTTTCCTTTTTGTCATTTTTCTTCCTTTTTTTTTTTTTGTAATATTGTTCTTATCCATTTTGTGCGTCTACAGCTTCTTAACATCTTTTTTTTGGAACAAAGTAGAACATAAAAAAAGTCAATCAATTTTTTAAAAAATTGACGTGTGATGGCGTGTTTCTTTTTCTGCGTATTTCTGTCTTCTTATCACAGTTTCTCCCTGCATCCCAAAGCGGATCCCAACTCCCCCGATCTGATTACACACAGTATCTTCAACTGCGAACACTTGGTGTCATTTGATTATAAATTTCCAGCGAGGTCTGACCCGGGATCTTGGTCTGACAGGCAAAGCGCTGGTGCTGAGCAGTGGGAGGTGGGTGAGCCAGGGAAAGTGTCACTTCCAGCTCCCCTCCCCCACCCCACCCCCCACTAGGTGTTTGACCTTGGGCAGGGCCCTTCTTTCCGCACTTCCATTTCCTTGTTTATAAAATGAGGAGGTTGGGCCGGGTCACCTTTAAAAACCCTTCCAGCTCTGAAATTCATGGACTCGCTCGCCCATTGTGGGCACTTAATAAATAACCAGCACGCGGCCCGGAACCTCAAGAATGGCTTGCGTTTGGACACTTGGGTCAACAAATATCGCCTCGGCGCCCACTCGGCATGTGGCTGCTGTGGGGGACGAGTCAGAGGAGGCCCCTGTCGCTCCGGAGGAGTCTGCAGACCTAAAAGGGAGACTTAAGACACTGGCTGGTCCCCACGGCCTGTGGGTTCCAAGTTTTTCCAGGATCACTAGAAGCTGAAATTCCTAAAGGACCAAAGGCAGGGGAGAAAAAAGGCAGCATTCATAAGAAAAGGAGTTTATCTACCTTTAGAAAAATAAGGTTGTATTAGTTCTTTAGAGCAGAAGGAGAGAGATATTTTTTTTTTAATTAGGTTTTCATTTTAATAGGAGCATATTTAAGAATATGAAAGGTATGACGTGTGATTCAGTTTAGCCACAAAATGATTGTGCTTGGTGTATACTTTCTCTTTAAAATTAATCATCGTTCATTATAAATATGCTGGTGGATGTTTGTTCTAAATTGTTCGCACTTTTGAACACACGGAGAGTCCAACCAAGTTACTAGTAGCATCTTTTCAGGTTTATGAGGAATGGAGCCAAGTTAAGAATAAACCATCAATTAACACTATAAACAAGGCGTGTGTGTCCATTACGTGTTTGTGAATGCAAGCAGTGCCCCCCATTATCAGAAAAAGACTGAGGAAGAAGGGGGGAAATAGCCTCACCAAATACTATTTGTCATTTAAACAACTTTCTCCTATGTCTCATCTCTCTAAACTGTTCCAGGAAGTCTTCATTTTAATCATCACAGGAGATGATCTCTCGATACACAGAGGGTTTCTGTCGAGATACATCTTTGCCTTTCCACAGGACAAATTGCTGTGTCTTTCCCCTTAAGTATCAGCAGACAGGCCCAAACTCCTGCTCCTGTGTTAGAGGGTAGATGTGAGAGGTGTCAGCGGCAGGGCTGGGCAAGGACCTCTCACCCCAGGGTGGGAGAGATGTGGTCCCCAGAATCCCGGACCAAACACCTGGGCAAAACGCCTGAAAATCGTTGTGTCCTGCAAAATATAAAACCGTATCTCCAACATCAGTGGCCAAGTGTGCTTTGTAATTCTAACAAACTCAGGAACACTGCAATTTATGCCTTCTAATTCAAGGGCTTTTCAGCACGCTGACAACTTCCTGCGTCTTAAGAAGCATTTTCATTTGCTTCCTTCCATCCTTCCAAGTGGAAATGAACTTGAAGTTGCTGTGTGTTTGTGTGTGTGTGTGTGTTTGTGTGTGTGTGTGTGTGTGTGTGAAGGTCATGGCCTGAAGGATAGCTAGCAAAGGGGCACTTGGTTTTAGTCTTGAAACGGGTCTTAAAAGTCTTCAGGGCCACCCACAGACAACATCCTCATTAGCTACCATGATCCTTAAAACTGAGGCATGAAAAAGTGGTTAAATTTTTTTAAAATATATTTTATTGATTTTGTACAGAGAGGAAGGGGGAGGGATAGAGAGTTAGAAACGTCGATGAGAGAGAAACATCAATCAGCTGCCTCCTGCATACGCCCTACCAGGGATGTGCCCACAACCAAGGTACTACTACATGCCCTTGAACGGAATCGAACCTGCAATCTTTAGTCCACAGGCTGACGTTCTATCCACTGAGCCAAACCGGTTTCGGTTAAATATTTTTTAAATAGCCTTTTTTATTTTTTTTTTTTTAGAAACCCCTAGAAGTGGTACTGACCACGCCTTTCCCATCGTTTTTCTGTGATTTTAAATGACATCGTTTTATCCTGTGCATGCTTTCCTTTCGAAAACAGCATCTCTCCTAGGAATGGTGCTTTCTATTCCCTGTCTCTTTCTTGGGTCTCCTGTCGCTCTCTGGAAAGCACCCAACCGATGACGTCACGAAGAAGCAAGTGTGGGCCACGAAAACAGCATCCCATTGTGGTCATCTGCAAGTCCGTCCAGCTCTCCCCCACCGTGTCCTTGGGTCCTGCAGCGTCAGCAAGCCAGAGTCACCTCCATGGTCTGTGGGCCCTCCCACGTGGATAACGTTATCTGCGCCCTGTTCGTTGTCTTCTACTCTCCCTGAAACAAACTAACCAAAGAGTCCTGGGGGTGTTGGCGTCACAGGAGCCAGTTACCCCTCTTCTATCCATTAACCTGTAAACATTCTGAAAGATAATGCTCCGCTGATTGCTGCTTAAGCAGACTCCCTTCCTGGGTCAGCTTCTCAGAGCCTGTCTTCAGGGCAAACACTGCGCTGATCTGAATAATTGAAGCGCTTCCTGCAAGGATGCACTTTTTGCGGTAGATGGTGAGTGTTCCAGAAAATAGAGATTGGTCTAGTCATTACCCCGCCCTCCCGCCCCCTGGATCGGCCATGAAGCCAGGAACATTTTTTTATTGGAGAGCTCCAAATATTTGACTTCTCGAGGTTAATAATGAGATGCTCCTTGCAATGATGCTTTAAAAAAAAACAAAAACAAAGAAGCAGCAGCGGGCATGTTAGGTCAGGTACACATGGGAGAGATTAACGGGCAGATGTAGAATAATATTCACTGTAAGAATCTTATAGCCACGCTCAAAATTTTATTCCGATGAAGGCGCAGTTGAAAAGCTTTATGAATATCTCATCTTCAATTGTGTTTATGATTTGTCGAATATGCCAACACAAAACATGTTCTTTTTGTTTTTGTTTTGTTTTTAATGTGGGGAGGAAATCTTCAGACAACCCTCACACTCTGGGTGCTCTGCAGTGACCCTGATGTTAGTTAGACCACCGAGCAGCCAGGTGTACTAAGTGTACCAACAACAAGTCAGGGCAGGGTTCCAATTCTGACTCCAGCCGTGACCAGCAGCGAGGCCCAGAGGAAGTTACTTGACTACGCTGTGAGTTTGTGTGAAAAGGAAAAAGTACCTGGTTTTACCAGAATAAGTTTATAGTCGACAATGCTCATCCCCTTCCCCCTGAGCTGGTGAAAGTAAGGTCTCAGGTTGGAGTAATATCTTCAGGAGAGGACAGAAGCACTCCCATAAGAAGGAACCCTGGGCATTTTGTGTGAGAATGTGGAGCCCTGGCCAGTGCCCTCCCATACCCATCTTCTCGTCCCTCAACCTGACTGCCGACTGCCGCTTAGTTGCAGCCTCCTGAGTGGCTGTCACTATACATGCTCACCTCCCCCTCTCCCCTGGATGATGGGGGGTCAAAAGACAGGTGGGGCTGGTGCCCCTCTCTAGAAACAGGCAAGAACCCGCCCCCTGTGGGACACACTAGACCAGTGGTTCTCAACCTTCCTAAGGCCGAGACCCTTGCATACAGTTCCTCATGTGGTGGTGACTCACAACCCTGAAATTTTGCTACTGTTATGCATCGTGATGTAAATATCTGCATTTTCTGATGGTCTTAGGCGACCCCTATGAAAGGGTTGTTTGACCCCCAAAGGGTCGCGACCCACAGGTTGAGAACCACTGCACTAGATACACTGAAATGATCATGAAATGGTCTTTACAAACAACCTCACCCTTGCCTTTGACTATTTTTGAGAAGTATTTTCATGTGGAATGAGCAAAACTTTCCTTACAGACCCAGTAAAACTTCACATTTGCCTATTTATGTTTTCCAGTGCTGGCTTTCACCAGAGAAAACCTGTTCTGATTTGACCCAGCACCCGCTGTGCCACGCCCACACCCACGGTGCTTCCTGCCCCATCTGCCCCATGAAAGGCTTGTCAACATGAGGTGCTTCTCTCTGATGCGAAGGCCCGTGAAGATTAATGAGGGCAGTGGTAGGAGGAGGAGGAGATGTAAGCTTTTACTAGACTTTCAGAGAGTCACCATCGGTCAAAAAGTAGACGTGAATTCGGGGTCTCTGCCTTGGGTTGAATACCGGATGCTTCCCCTTCTCCCTGCTCCACCATCTTCCTTCTGGTTTCCTGCACTTCATTGGGGTTATGGTTTCTGGGTCTCTCCTGTCATGCCTTTGGCTTTTATTCACAGTCCATTCTCTTTTACACTTTTCTGTCGTTGTTTCTTTGTAATTTCCTTTCACTGCTTTTGCCTTGTCTCCTTTTCTGACACTTGGCATTATTTCTTGCCTTCTAATTCCTCATCTCTTCCATAAAAGGAATAAGCTTCATTGTCCCTGACCAAGTCTGGCTATTTTTTGTTCCCTGCGGGCTCCTGCTGAAGCTCTCTTTAAAACTGCCAGTGTGCACTGGGCCCTGATAAAACCATAGCAAGAGAGAACCCACCCCAAAAATAAACAGTCACTTCCTTCTTGGAAGGGCCAGTAGTAGTGCAACCAACGCTTCTTTCTTCAAAAGCTACGAGAGGCAAACGACGTTCATACCAGCCGAGTACCGTGAAGCTGGCCTCCTATGTTCCATCCACAAGCATGTCGTGAGTGTCACAAGGCCAGGCAAGCATGAAAAGTGATGAGTTCAAGACATCAACTGGCGTGGTGTCTAGTCTTGAGGAGGCACACGAGTAAGCAAATAATAACCAGATCCATCACTGACTCCCTTTCTCCCACTATTCCCACCCCCTTTCCTGCATCATCTTTATCCGTATCACTTACCCCCATAGGACATGCCCTGTATTTTGCCATGTTCTTGTCAGTTTCCTCCCAACTAGAACGCAAGCTCCGTGGCAAAGAGAGTTTCATTTCTTGACTTCTGGCGGAATGCCTAGTGCTGAACATCGCCCAGCTTATGAAGAGTTCAAACATATGGGCTGAGTGAAGGACATGAAATATGACGGGTACAAGATCAGAAATGTGGATAAAATGCTAAGGAATGACAGGAATCCACAAGAAACTGCGTGGCGTGTGTGTGTGTGTGTGTGTGTGTGTGTGTGTGTGTGTGAAGATCAGATTCAAAGAGAAATGTGAAGCTTTTGGAGTGATGTAAGTAAAATACCAAAGAGCTCAGAAGAGGCTTGGTCTGGGTTGGAGATCTGAAAAGGAGGGGAAGGTGTGACATTTTCACACTTAATGCTTATTAAAGTGCCTATTCCTTTATTGAGTTGTATCTATCAGAAATGCTTACACTTCATTTGGAAGGAGGAATGGGGAGCATGCTCAGCGCTTCCTTAGAACCCAAGAGGAAATCCAGGTCACAGCAGGCAGAGAGACAGGCAGGAAGGGCTTAGAATTCAGGCGTGGGAAGTTCAGGTTTCTCTCCAGTATCTGCAGTGTGACTTCGAGCATGTTACCTCACCTCTCTGAGCCCTGCTTCCGGGAATATAATAATACAGACCTTGGGGGGTTGTCTTAAGAATTAAATAAAAGCTTGACCCGTGTGGCTAGGTGACTGAGCATCCACCTATGAACCAGGAGGTCAGGGTTCCATTTCCGGTCAGGGCACAGGCCCTGGTTTCGGACTCAATCCCCCCAGTAGGGGGCGTGCAGGAGGCAGCTGATCAAAATGAGTCCCTTTCATCACTGATGTTTCTATTTTTCTCTCTCCCTCTCCCCTTCCTCTCTGAACTCAATAAAAATTTAGTTAAAAAATAAAAATATTTAAAAATGTTTTTAAAGATTTAAATAAGAAAATTAATGCAGAATGTTGAACACAATGCCTGTCTATTAAGCCCACAATAAAAAGGTAGCAAATCTCCTAGTAAGGTCACAGGAGCAAAAGACAAACCTCCTACATGTTGCTAAAAAGTGGGAATGCCACATTGCAAAGGGTATGCATGTAAATGAAGGTTAGGCCTCAACTAAATTCCTCAGCCTTTTATTCCTATTCTAATTGGCACTGAACACAACAAAAATTAGGCACCAATCAATATTAATACCCCCTCCTGCTACCAACCTTTCCCAAACCCACGAAGCTGAAAAAAAAAAGAGAGATCAGCACCTCTTTTTTCTCCTACTACTGAGGAGCCGTGATCATTTTCTTCCACTCAGCGATGGTTACCTGGGCGACTAAGTCATTATACTGTTCCTCCCTCCTCTTCACACACACTCCTTTCTTACCTCCCATTACTTCTGCTAAAAAGCTTTTAGTAGAAAAAGTTAATCCTCAATTTTACAAGGTGCTATTTGAACATCATTTCCTTTCCTGAATGCATGAGAACATATTTTTTTTTAACATATTGCAGAAAACGCCTTTCCTCTAGGGGAGAGGGAAGGAATAAGAAGGAACACATGAGAGAGAAAGAGGCAAGGGCAGTGTATCTTTAATACAGTTCCTCATGTGGTGGTAACCCCCAACCATACCTCATAACTCTAATTTTGCTATTGTTATGAATTATAATGTAAATACCTGTGTTTTCCTATGGTCTTAGGTGACTCCTGTGAAAGTGTGGTTCGACCCCCAAAGGGGTCGCGACCCACAGGTTGAGAACCACTGGGCAAGGGGCTAGGAAATAGGAAAGCCAGCGGGATCTTCTGGGTCTGCCTGGACTTCCTGTGGGGGGTTGCACCCGTGGAGCTGGAACCTCTGAACGAAACGGGGTCCCCTGGCCAGGCTTGGCTTCTGGGTCCTTCGCTTGCCTGCTTGGCCAGCTCGAGCACTAGATGGACTTTGGAGCCACAAGGTAGACCTGAGGGCTCTCACTGGGTTCTCCTGCCTATTTCGTGTGAGTCCTTGCTGTGACCACATACTAACATGAACCCGGCTGTTACTGTTTTTTTTATATATATATATATTTTATTGATTTTTCCCAGAGAGGAAGGGAGAGGGATAGAAAGTCAGAAACATCGATGAGAGAGAGACATCGATCAGCTGCCTCCTGCACGCCCCACACTGGAGATGTGCCTGCAAGCAAGGTACATGCCCCCGACCGGAATCAAACCCGGGACCCTTCAGTCAGCAAGCCGATGCTCTATCCACTGAGCCAAACCGGTCTCGGCATGTTGCTGATTTTAAGCAAACAAATAATTAGAAGAAGGAGACAGTGGGACAGCTTCATGGCAAAGCAAAAAGGTTCACTGCGCAGGTCAATCCATCTCTTGGGACTCGGTGCAAGGGAGCAGAGCGATGCAGAAGACGCTCAACCATAGGTGACTTGGGGCAGCCGCAGAGCTTCGTGGAATGTGCTAGGAGGGGTGTGACAGCTCCTGCTGGGGGAAAAAGAAGCTGAGTGTGTTCCAGGTTTACCGAAGTTGCCCACCACGGGAACTAAGGGGCAGGTCTTTGAGGTTCAGGGTGCATCCTTATCTTTTCACCCACTTTTACAAAGGAGATAGAACCATCAGCATTGTCACTTTGAAAGTCAAAGGACAGGCTCTCTGAGGGATGAACGTGGCTAGATCACCCTAATGACGGGATTTCCTGCCCAGATATTGGGGAGCAAAGAATACATTGCCTCTCAGGCCAGCACAGGGCCTCTGGACCCTCTGCTCTCTAGGTAGCTCAGTGCAGACGAAGAGAAGGACCGCGATAGCTCAGCATCTTTTGGGATACAGCCCGAGCAGGCTTCCTCCTCTCCCATCTATTTAACACCCGAGTCTTTCAGAGCGGGCGTACTGAGTGCGTTTTTCCCCAATCAAGATGGCACAGTTTACATCAGCCCCTGTGCCTGGGCTGTGGCCATCCCCTGGCTGGCCCTCTCAGTGAGAGCTGAGGCACATGGTTAGTCCACAAAGTGGGCACAAGCCATTGGCGACTTAGGCAGAAAATCATCGGCCCAATAGAAGGCGGCTGGGGGTTTGGTGGAAGGAGACTGTATCCCACTCAGACCATGTCTATTGATGGCAGTGCTCTCCTCGTGGTCAGAGTGACCTTTAACCTCTCATCTTCACACCTGGCCAATTACTAAGACTCGTCAGGACTTCTCCACAACGTCTGCCAGATTCCTCCATCCTTCCCCTCCGGGGGCGGACAGGCGTGTGTTGCTCAGAGCCCTCTTCAACAACCCATGGCTCTCTGGCCAGCGGTGGGAAATGTCTGGTGGCTTCCAGCTGTCAGCTCTTTGAGGATGTGCCCCCAGCTTTTCACGCCAAGGTCACCCCCATCTTGGGGACTGAACAAAGTGGTGGTGCAAAGGCCCACACATTCCCCCTCTGGCAAGACTCTTCCTACCGGTGTCTCTGGGGGCAGAGCTCCTCATGGGGCTGGCAGACTTGGTTAAGTCTGATCGCCTTCCGACTGCACGGCCTGCCCCATCCTGCTCCCTGCCCTTTCCCTTCCCCTTCCAATAACCCTTTGGACTTCCAGCTCTCAGGATCCTCTGCTTAGAGAACCTGACCTACAATTACGAGTCTCTTTCCTTGCCCTTAGGGTCTGTAGGACTCCACAGCTAGACAATGTCATCACCAGACAATTGTGTAGACTCAAAAAGTTTCCCAGAATCCTGTGGTCATTCCAGAGATTCTGGTATTTCCGACTAGGGACTTTTTATCTAGATAGGAGAGGTATAAAGGGAAACACAAATGATGTGATTGAATAGCCATTACAGGAAAAAAGAAGAAAAGAAAAGAAAAGAAAAGAAAAACGGATATAAATGATCAGGTTTTGGTTCGATACTGGAATTTTTTTTTCTTCACTTTTTAATAACCATTAGAAATATTCAGCAATAGAATTAGTTGCTGCCTGAAATTCAGAAACTCTATTCACAGGGCTATTCAAAAAGCTGGATTCGTTGAATAGTTGGGCTGCATGAATTCTAAAGTCCAGATTCTACGATTCTAAGGAGATGGCAGCATTCTTCACTTGCTGCAGGTGATACAAAGAAAGCTGCCTTTGACAATAATAGTTCATAATCTAATTATTCCTCATTTCAAGTTATATCCTATGTAAGTAAAATTGTTTGTAATACCATCCATGCCAGAGTAAAGTCGTATACTCAGCCAATATGGGAAGTCTTAAAGGCATACTTAAAAAAATGAGAACTGAGCTACACACACACACACACACACACACACACACACACACACACACTAGAAGCAGGTGGCCCTGGTCTTTAATTCCCTTTAATCCCCTCCTTCTTCAGCAGGTTTGGAAGCCTTTGGTGTTCAGATCATGGAATACGAATCCTCTATTTCCTTGAGGCAGGTAGAGGCCAGATTAAAAGGAAAGAGGTTGTGACACAGGGGATTTTGATTTTTGAAACAGAAATCAAAATTGTAGCTTGAAAATTCAGAATTTTAAGAGTTCGAAGGTACAAAAATAAAGAAAAAATAAAGTTACAAGGCTAATACTCAGACTTATTCATTTCCTTCAATCATGTTCATTTAAAAATGAGAGATATTTTAACATATATCAATATCCACTCTCTATACTGGTCAAGGGCACATGCCTGGGTTGTAGGCTCGACCCCCAGTAGGGGGCGTGCAGGAGGCAGCCAATCAATGCTTCTTTCCCATCATTGATGTTTCTATTTCTCTTTCTCTCTCCCCCTTCCTCTCTGAAATCAATACAATATATGTTTAAAAGTTTACATTGAATTGTTTAAAAAGAAAGAAAGAAGGAAGATGTATTAGAGAAAACTTGCAGACTCTTCTTGCAGGCCACATTTGTGGCCCAGAGGGTCTTTTTTTGTTTCCTTCTTCCCGCTCTCAGCACCTGTTCCATCTGGTATATAAATAGCTATTCCATAGACATCTGTTCAAGAATGAATGAGGGGGAAGGTTTCCAAGGGGGAGGGATGGGGGACATCTGTAATAATGTTAACAATTTTTAAAAAAGAATGAATGAAAGAATTAATGTGGTCTTTCCAGAACCCAGATCCATCGATGTTCTGTTTTCCTAAAGACAATGAAAACAGTACATAGTGATGTTGAACTTTTCGCTGACATTCCGGAATCCCTTGGTCCTGGTAGTATTTATTTTCCCTTCTAGAAAGGCCCTTGAGATGTTTCAGGGAAGAGCAGTAGGCTACCATAACCAAGACGTCATCATAGAATGTGCTCTTCATCCCCTGTCTCTGCTTCCCCCCATTCAGTGTCCCCTTCACTCTCGGTCAAGTACAACACCCACTGACCTCTGATTCTCCACGTGCTCTAATGAAACAACCACGCCTTGTTTGTTAGCAGCACAGGGTTAATTGTTCTTTCTAACGCTTGACCTTCGTGCTGCTTCTGATCCCGCACCCCCATATCTACAGATGCTGCATAGCTGATATATTTTAACTTATTTATGCTCCTTGCGTGCATACGCTATTGCTAGCTGTGTTCCTGTGATAGGAAAGTCACAAAAGGAAAGTGACCTCATCTTATAAATTGCTTAGAAAGATCTTTTGACAAATGGTGGTTTAGAGAAACAGTTCAACACACATGTCCTTTACTTTTATTGGCCACGTACCAAGTGAAAATGTTCCTGCAGTTGTTATTTATTCATTTTTAATTGTCCAAGCTTGAAGCCTACTGACTATATTAGCCTGAGAAATCAATGTTTAACAAAGAAGTAAGGCATTAACTGTATGAAAGTTAATCGTATCAAAAACACACACACACACATCTGACTTGCCCAGAATAAGCATCTCCTGAGTGGGTTTGGTTTAAATTTCTTAACAAGTTGCTGAAATACTGAAACATTTCAGGGATTTCTGAGGGTGTCAGAACTAAGAAAGTGTGTGAATTTTTCTTAAAAAGTAATTTCAAGTTGAGAGCAGTTGCCCCTAAGGAAGGACCAGGCTAACTAGAATATAGAAATTCTGCTCGTCGGCCTAGGAAAAATTTTATATCAAGTCCCAGGAAAACTGCCAGAAATTCACTTTGCCCTTGATTTTTTTTCCAGATGCTTGTTTTGCTAGAGGGGGGAATTTTTTTTTAATGTCTTCTGATACATATGCATTCTTTTTATATTTTAAACACTTAATGAATTCCAAGTGTTCTTTTTGCTTATTCGTGGGTACTCAAGACTGAAACGCAGGCCAGAAAGGGACACATTTTTTCAACTGACCTTTCCACTCCATAACTACCACTGGTCACTTTTGAATTGTAAATGATGTACTTTTCAGACTGGGAGCTCCCAGCTGCCTTGACCTGCCTCAGGCCATCATCACGAGGTGGCAAGCTCCACTGGGTGAGCAGACATGGCTGCCCCTTGCAACTTTTCTCATTTTACTTTGTATCTATGAATATTCCTCATATGAAATTATTCCTCAATTCAAACAAAATTCTGGTGTTATAAACCAGCATTTTCAAGTCTGTGTCACTAAACTCAGTGTTAACTTCTGTGTGTGTTTTTAAATAAATCTTTATTGTTCAGATTATTATAATTATTCCTCTTTTTTTTCCCTCCATAGCTTCCCTCCACCCAGCTCCCACCCCTCCTTCTGCTCTTACCTCCCCACCCCACATTGACCTCATCCATAGCTGTATGATTTTTGTCCAGTCTCTCCCTGCACCCCCCTCTCCCCTTTCTCTCTGAGAATTGTCAGTCCACTCCCTTTCTATGTCCCTGATTCTATTATATTCACCAGTTTATTCTGTTCATCAGATTTTTTTACTCACTTAATTTTTAGATTCACTTGTTGGTAAATATGTATTTGTTGTTCATAATTTTTATCTTTACCTTTTTCTTATTCTTTCTCTTCGTAAAGAGTACCTTTCAGCATTTCATATAATACTGGTTTGGTGTTCATGAACTCCTTTAGCTTTTTCTTATCTGTGAAGCTCTTTATCTGCCCTTCAATTCTGAATGATAGCTTTGCTGGGTAGAGTAATCTTGCTTGTAGGTTCTTGCTATTCATCATTTTGAATATTTCTTGCCATGCCTGTCTGGCCTGAATAGTTTCTGTTGAGAAATCAGATGACAATCATATAGGTGCTCCCTTGTAGGTAATTAACTGTTTTTCTCTTGCTGCTTTTAATATTCTTTGTCTTTTGCTCTTGGTATTTTAATTATGATGTGTCTTGGTGTGGTCCTCTTTGGATTCCTTTTGTTTGGGGTTCTATGTGCTTCCTGGACTTGTAAGTCTATTTCTTTCACCAGGTGTGGGAAGTTTTCAGTCATTATTTCTTCAAATAGGTTTTCAGTATCTTGCTCTCTCTCTTCTTCTGGCATCCCATAATTCTGATGTTGATATGCTTAACGTTTCCCAGAGGTTCCTTACACTATCTTCAAATTTTTGGATTCTTTTTGATTTTCCAGTTGAGTATTTTCTGCTTCTTTGTATTTCAAATCTTTGAGTTGATTCTTGTGTTCCTCTAGTCTGCTGTTAGGTCTCTGTATAATATTTTTTATTTCAGTTAGTGTATGTTTAATTTCTAGTTGGTCCTTTTTCATCTCCTTTTAGGTCTCACTAAATTTATCCATATTTTCTAGGAAATACTTGAAAAACCTTATAACCGTGGTTTTTAACTCTAAATCCAGTCATTTGTTTTTCTCCATTTCTTTCATTTATGATCTGTTCCTCTATCTCCTCATTTTCACTGCTACACTGAGTTGGTAGAGTAGTTTTGTATGCTAGGTGTCCTATAAGGCCCTGTGGCTCTGCCTCCTCAGTTACCTGAGGTAGACTTTCTTGGTGCACCCCTTTGTGGACTGTGTGTACAGCCTTGTTGTAGTTAAGTCTTGATTGTTGTTGGTATCACAGGGGGGAATTGACCTCCAAGCCAACTGATTGTGAGGATCAGCTGTGTCTATGCCAGGAGAACTTCTGTGCTGGAGTCAGCCTTATGATAAAAGGCTAGCAAAATTGCAAAAGCCTCTGTGTTCAGCTTGGATGGTGCAGAGTCTCAGAGCTGAGCAGACAGCCTTGGCTTCCTGTCAGCCTGGCCCCACCCAACCCCTGGGTCTCAGTGTCCCTTGGTAATTGCTATAGCCCTCTGTGCGCACTCACGCTCGCATGCCTTCAGACCTCTGCCTTTCCAGCTCCCCTGAGTTTCCGTGCATTCCGGGGACCGGTATGTGTCTGGGTCCCCAGGGTCTCGCCAAAAATTGAGGTTCAGTGCAATTGGAACTGGATTTCAGCACAGTTGGGAGGTTCTGTCTTCCTCCTGCTAGAGAAAGCCAGTGCCACAATCAGCAGTCCGTCCTCTCTGCGCACTCTGGCGTGCGCTCATCCAGACCTCTGCCTTTCATGGCTCCCTAAATTTCCGTGCGCTCCTCCCTTTTCATGACAGTCCAGACTCTCTTCATATGAGTCTCGCCCAGAAATGGGGTTCAGTGCTGTTGGAAGTTTCCGTCTCCCTCCTGCTAGAGGAAACCAGCCAAGCACTCCACCGCCTGTCCTCTCCACACCCGTGTCTACATACCTCAGCTTTTTGCAGCTCCTCTGAGTCTCTGTGATCCCCTCTCTTTCCTTCTAGTTGTAGAATTTCCACTCAGCCAGCTTTCCTGTGGTTCTGGATGATCTCTGTTCTGTCTTTTAGTTGTAGTAGTTTTGAAATAGTTGTGTGAGGCAGCAGTTTAGGTGTTCACTTATGCCATCATCTTGGTTTCTCCTCAATGTTAACTTCTGTTGACCTTCAACAAATAGACGGTGACATATTTTTCTACCAAATGGGTTTATTTAGAAACAACAAAGAGTTGTAATTTGGGACATGTGGTCTAATGGCAAATCACCAGCAAATCAGGAGAAACAAAGGGGGGAAATGCTCTCTTATGAACTTGGGAGGGGCTCCTGTAAAGGAGGAGTCCATTGGGGGAAACTGAAAGTTCAAAATATAGTGACTTTTCACTGGCTGAGTTATGACTGGGTCCCACAGACTGAGCTGATACTGAGCAAGGAGGAATCTTTTCTTCCTCCTGCTGAGACACTAAAGTAGTATCACTTCCTGTGGAGATGCAAGGTACATCTCTTCCTGTTTGGGTCAGTAGTGTGTGTTGAGTGACACATGCTTCGGAGTTCTCTCTTTTAGCCTCCCAAATCAATTAATTAGGTTTTCTGTTTATTAATTTTCACACTTCCAAAAGCTATTCCAATGCTTAACAGCAAATTAAAGTCTTTTCTTTGCTTGCAAAATGTAAAGATACATAATTGTATCTTTCAATACATAATTATGTATTTAAAAATACATAATTGATCAAGAGAATGATGAGACAGACCACAGATTGGGAGAAAATATTTGGAAAAGACACATCTAATAAAGGACTATTATCCAAAAATGTACAAAAAAACTCTTTTAAAACTCAACAGTGGGAAAACAAACAACCAGAATAAAAAGTGGGCCAAAGCCCCTAACAGACACTTCACCAGAGAAGACACGCAAATGGCAAATAAGCACATGAAAAGATGCTTCACATCATTGTCATCAAGGAAATGGAAATTCAAACGACAGAGAGACACTCCTATATGCCTATTAGAATGGCCCGGATCCAGAACCCTGACACCAAATGCTGGGGAGGATGTGGAGCAATAGGAAGTTTTAGAGCAAAACGATACGGCCACTGTGGAAGACAGTTTGGCAGTTTCTTACAAAACTGGACATTCTCTTAACATAAAACCCACCGATCATGCTCCTTGGTGTTTACCCAAAAGTTACATCCACACAAAAACTTTCACACCAATGTTTATTCATTATTGCCCAAACTGAAACACAACCAGTATGTCCTTCAGTAAGTAAATGGATAAGTAAACTGTAATATAGTGAGACAATGAAATACAATTCAGCACTAAAAAGAAATGGAGGAAAATCATGAAAAACATGGAGAAACCTTAAACACACATTACTAAGTCAGAAGGCTACATACTAAATGATCGTAACTATGTGGCTTTCTGGGACAGGCGAAATTATGGAGACAGTAAAAAGATAAGTAGATGCAGAAATAAAAGTGGAGCAGAGGATTTTTAGAACAGTGAAACGACTCTGAATGATGCTCTAATGATGGGTATATGTCATTACATAATTGTTCAAACCCATCGAAAGTACAGTATCAACAGTGAACCCTAATGTAAACTTTTACTTAGGATGATATGATGATTTGTGAATGTATTTTAATAAAATATACCAGTCAATTTTAACAAATCAATTTTATCAGTTTAAACATATAAACCTCTGGTGGTAGATATTAAAAATAGGAGAAACTATACATGAGTAAGGGCAAGGTGCATATAGAAACCTCTGTATCTTCCCCTCAATTTTACTGAGAACCTAAAACTGCTCTAAAAAATAAATTTGACCTATGTGTGTATTTATACTGATGCTTAAGGTTAAGGCCATGGTCGGCAAACTGTGGCTCTTTGGCCCCTTAAGTGTGACTCTTCCACAAAATACCACAGCCTAGGCAGGTCTATTTTGAAGAAGTGGCATTAGAAGAAGTTTAAGTTTTAAAAAATTTGGCTCTCAAAAGACATTTCAATCGTTGTACTGTTGATATTTGGCTCTGTTGATTAATCACTGACCACTGGGTTAAGGTATTAAAATGGTGCCAAACTAAGGTTCTTATTATAACCTTTCTTGTCTTCCCATTATAATATCATGAGTTTTTGAAAATTAAGCATCAACCATTTGTGAGAGGAATTTCCACCGACTAAAGAGCAAGAGGAGGCTAAACCCAGAAACTTTATCACAAATACTTTATCCTCTCGAAAAGAAGAGCAAAGTTGGTGGGAAGAAATTGATCCCTCAACGTGTTATTCAATCAAAACCTCCAAATCCCAGGAGAAGGCCCAAGAGTACAGAGGGCCACGGAGGCCGCGGTGGCTGGTTACAAAACGGGGTGGCCAAATCCGTGGGCTAAGGAGCCGCAGAGAAAGCAGCATGGAGAAGCGTGGCGACCAGCTCAGCATGTGCAAGTTGGTGGCTTCTCCATGTATCACAGGTGACTGACAAAGAATCATGGCCAGCCTGTGGTTCTCGACAATGTGGGTTCTCTCTCTAGCAGACAACTGGACAGTGGGTCAGGGGAAGATCGGGTCATGATGGCTGCTCAACAGGTGATCAATGTCAAAGTCTGCGGATGCCAGTGTTTAGGCCAGGGAGCGGGCATCTGCACGCTCCTGCCACTCGAGGCCTATCCTTCTCAGGGATGGCAGGAAAGCAGAGGACATTTCATCTGTCAGTTGGCTGACTGAGAGGGAAGGAACTTCCCTCCTTGACATGTATTAGGAAAAGGAACCCTACCACCACCTAAGACCGACCCAAAATTCTAAGTCCAAGGAAACAATGCTATCCAAAGACTCCAGGGACAAGCATAGATTTGAAGATGCTTTATGATAGGGAAAGAAAACTTTAGAAAATGGCTGTTCCCTTAAAAAAAAAAAAAAAGCATGTGAGAAGATATAGTGATCCCCCCTTTCCCCTTGCATAAAGAATAAAAAATGACTCAGAAGTTAAGAATATAAAGAAACTAAATAAAATCACTTTGGAATCAGAAATGCCATTGGACGCAAGAAAGCCAAATGGACTCATTGATAATCAAATCGTTTATAGGATGAATATAAGTTTTTTCAGGGAATCTCCTCCACCTCTCCATGGATAGCGCTCACAGCTCAGATTCCCAAAACCACAATTTTCTCACCTTTATTAGCTCTTACTTCCCTGTGCTGCCCTGTAATTGCATTTGGTGTCTTTCTCTGTTCCTGGACTTGCGGGCTCCTTCAGGGAGGAACCATGATCTTTGCACTTTTATCCCATAATCCAGTGGTTGGCAAACTGCAGCTTTCAAGCCACATGTGGCTCTTTGGCCACTTGAGTGTGGCTCTTCCACAAAATACCACGTGTGGGCGCGCACCTACAGTGAGATTGAATCTGCATGGCCCATGCGCAGAAGTCGGTTTTTGGCTCTCAAAAGAAATGTCAATCATTGAACTGTTGACATTTGGCTCTGTTGCCTACTGAGTTTGCCGACCACTTCCATAATCTAACAGTTGGCCCTGAGTAAGTGTTTGATGGGTGTAGGAAATGAGAGTTCAGTCAGTTTGGCTTTCTTATTGGTTTACATTTTTGTTTTTTTAATCAGCATGCAGAAACCCAGTCT
The DNA here is from genome assembly GCA_004026805.1 of Lasiurus borealis. Taxonomy (NCBI): domain Eukaryota; kingdom Metazoa; phylum Chordata; class Mammalia; order Chiroptera; family Vespertilionidae; genus Lasiurus; species Lasiurus borealis. The sequence goes on along the minus strand of PVJN01031719.1, from coordinate 2,603 downwards.
GTCACCAAAGTATCATAGAACATAGGCTAAGGTCTGGAGTGAGGAAATAGAGTATGGAATGAAAACAAAAAACAAAAAACACAAGTTTTTAAAAATAAGGCTCAAGTAGTAGACAAAAAAACAAAGATGGCATCAAGTAAATAGTAAGTTTTAAAAGTAAACAAATTGTAGAATTAAGTGAAGAAAAAATTACTTTCCTAAGGTAATTCTAGAAGTTAACAGATTAGCTAAGAATAGTTAAGATCAGATTACCTTAATTTCTTTTATTTTTTTCCTTTTTTTTCTTTTCTGTCCCATTTTCTTCTTGAAAAAAAACAATCTTTACCATGTGTTGAACTTGATTAAACAAGAGATCATGTAACTGCCACACCCCAGTAGACTCCATCCGTTGGGATGGATTTAGGCCAATTCGCCTACACTCTTCACCATTCTACTGTTTAGCACAGATCTAAAGGGATCACTGCAGCCCCTGGTATAGAAAAGCAGTGATACACATTGTCTCATCACTTAGGACTCCTTAGTGCTAACAGATGACCACAAATTTGCATTTCCAGAGTGAACATATGTATACCTCCCACTTTCAAAATACATTTTCAATGTAGTTTCATGTTATTTTCACAACCCTTTGAAAAGTAGATATCCAATAAATCCACTTACAAATGAATATTAGCTGTGACGTTGTATAAGCATTACATATATATATATATATATATATATATATATATATATATATATAATTCATTTAATTCTCGAAGCCATTTAATAAGTGTTTTTATTACCAGTATTTTATGGATGTGGAAACCAAGGAACAGATTAAGCAATTTAACTGCGGCACCAGAGGTGAACAGGAAAGAAAATAAATCAGGGCTGGCTACTAGTGAAAGTCGTCTGTAATTTCCTCAGAGTTGGCCTGGCTGGTATTGCACTGAGCAATGGTTAGAGCATCATCCCATTCACCTTGGGGTTAGGGCACAGGCCCAGGTTTTGGGTTAGATCCTGAAAGAGTGGATCTAGGAGGCAACCCATTGATGTTTCTCTCTCACATAGAGGGGGCCCTTTTTCTCTTTCTAGAATCAGTGAAAAAAAAAGACATATCCTTGGGTAAGCATTAAAAAAATAACTTTTTCACCAAGTTCAAGTTCATAGGTTCTATTTATTCTTCGTTTTGCCATTATCCTTGTCATGTATTATTCCTCTTCCTCAAAATGCTTATCACTTGGGGCTCTCATGACAGTCTATATTTTTGCTACTTGGCAACTTCATTCATTACACCTTTTTCCATTAATATGTTGATTTGAGTGTGTAAAACCTAATAGCTCCTACTCTTTCACTAAAAAGTGCCTTGTATTGAAAGCATTAAGCAAAAAACAAAAACAAAAATAAAACAAAAAACACCTGTTTCCTAAGATAAATCCAAGTTATGGTGAGGAATCCTTCACTTCCTAAAAGACAAAAAGGCATATATTCCATACGTTCACATATTTGAGCTCTTAAAGGCACATCAATTTCTGTTCTAAGGAAGATGTAACTTAATATCTTGTGTCAAATTTTTGGTGCCTAACACAAAACTGGAAACAACTTCAAAAAAAAAAAAAGAAAAGAAAAAGATCTTGAAATATTAGTTTTGTTAAGTGACTCACTCTCTAAAAGAAATTATTTGGGGCGAAGTCAAAGAAAGGTGCCTTTACTATGTCAGAAATTAAACCCTGGTCAATTTGTCCATCCATTCAGTCTACTATGAACGGGCTGAAACTTGGGGGGAAATAAAAAACACTGAGCCGAGACCGGTTTGGCTCAGTGGCTAGAGCGTCGGCCTGCGGACTGACGGGTCCCAGGTTCGATTCCGGTCAAGGGCATGTACCTTGGTTGTGGGCACATCCCCAGTGGGGCGTGTGCAGGAGGCAGCTGATCAATGTTTCTGGCTATCTGTCCCTCTCCCTTCCTCTCTGTAAAAAAATCAATTACATATATATATATTTTTTTTTTAAAAAAACACTGAAATTGAACTGGTCACTGGAAACGATCCTCCTGGTTTACATTTTACTACCCAGACGCCAGCTGGAACTTCAGGCAAAATGCAATTGGTACAAGCCTTGTGGCACGGTGCATCCTTCAGACAAAGAGGGAGGAACCATGTCGTGCCTGCCCCTGACAAATGCAACCCTCTGCAGAGCTGGAGGCCGCATCTTCGGGGGCTCCTAACGCGGACCCCTGGGAGGCGATCCGTAAGGATGCTAAGGATGCGTTAGGCAGACCCGAGGCCCAGGCGGCACGCACTCAGGGGCAGGGGGAGCGTTTGGGGGTCCCCCACTTCCAGTGACTCTCAAGGACGCTGGCTTCGCAGGTCACCCGCGCCCTCGTCTCGCCTGCGCGCTGACACCGTTGGGGGCCGGGGGGAGAAGGGGCAGAGCCACGTTACCCAGTGAGCGGGGCGCTGTGCACTTCCCCAGGCCGGCTGGGCGGAGGCACCGCCGGTTTAGGCCGGCAGGTTGGCGCGGCACCTGCAATTTCCGCCCTTCCCTCTGCCCCTCGGCCCCCGCCCGGCCAGAGGCCACCCCATCCTCCTCCCTCCCAAACCCCCTCCCTCCCTCCCCACCCCCAGA
>PVJN01031718.1:0-24659 GCA_004026805.1 Lasiurus borealis | reverse complement strand
GGGGAGGTCAATAAGGGAGAAAAAAAAGGAGACATATGTACTACTATTTGTAATACTTTAAATAATAATAAAAAAAAGGAATAATGAAACAATCAATGATTTTGCTTCACTGTAGAGATTTAAGCCATGATCTCTAAATCCAACATTAGTTTGGCTTAAAATAAGCCCACCTTTCCCTTTCCAGATAGTTTATTCTAATATCACGGGGCTTTATTACAGCTAAAAAGCACCTGTACTCCCCAGTAACAAATGGGAGACAGGGTGAATGTAAAAAAACACAGGATTTTCTGTTTTGAACTTTACAAGAATATCTTCTTGCATGTCCCTAGCATTCCTTCCTCCCTCACTTCATTTCTGGGCTGATATCACTCGCTGGTAAAAATTCAGAGATTGAGAACCTCAGGGTTACATGTTAAAGGAATTACAAAAGAGTACTACTTGAATTGTTCCTAAAACACCTGGTACAAATGAAGAAGGAACCATGCTTGAACAGCTTCAAGGCAAGGAGGATACCATCTTCAAAAGGATTCACACAAAATAGGGAAACCAGTGGGAATTAAAACTTTTACGTCTATGGCCCTGTCCAATTTGACTCAGTGATAGAGCACTGGCCTGTGGACTGAAGGGCCCTGGGTTCCATTCCCGCCAAGGGCACGTTCTTTGGTTGCAGATATGGCAGGGATGAGTGTAGGAGGCAACCAATCGATGTGTCACATCAATGTTGCTTTCTCCCTCTCCCTTCCACTCTGTCTAAAAATTAATTGAAAAAAAAAATACTACGGAGAAGATTAACAACAACAACAAAAACTTTTATGTCTATGGGTAATAGCCGAATAGAGTTTTTAAAATTAAATTCCTTTTGACATGATACATTTGCACTAGTTTTCATAAAACATGGCCCAGGAGAGGTAAATAAGATTTACTATTGACTTAATGACTAAAAATAAAACATTGTGATTGATAAGCCTATCAAATTATAATTTAGCATAAGAACATGTTTTCAAAGAAAAGGAATATAATGAAATAATACAATGGATATTATCAAGTTGCAAGGAAATGCACTTCCGAAAACCTAGACCAGCAACGATTCCAATCACTCTCCATACAATGGAAAGCCCTAACCAATACAGTGAGATTTGGGAAATAAAGACCAGGTGTAAAAATGAGACTGCATTGCTTTCACGTTGTTGTAGAAAAGAAAACTCACTGTTTTCGACTGTATGTAAGAGTCTCCTGGGTCAGGAGTTAGTGCGACAGGAGGAGAAAAACAAGAACCTGGTACACTGTTCCACAACTTCACAGGCATGCAACCATGTGCAACCACTGTCCATGGTTGCCTTGGTGCCACAGCCGCTGGCATCAGAACAGTGTTTTAACTAAAATTGAGCTTCTCTCTGGTGTACACAAATAACTGCATACATATGACTGAGATTCCCGAGGGCCGAAATATCTTACAACTTCCACAGCTCCTAACCCATCTCTGGCAGTCAGTTGTCAAAAAGGGGGAAGAGACTTTATAGCGGGCAGGGAATGATGACTCATGGAAATGACTTTCTCTAATCAGTAGTATCAAGTCCTCAGGCTCAGAAAATCTTTAGAAGCAAAAAAAAAAAAAAAATCCTGAAGATTCATAATTACCTTTTGAAATCAATTAAAATAGTTGGCTCTAAATTAATTGTATTTTACTTAATGTTATAGTTTTTGAAAAGTAAATAAATGTGTATATGCTTATAGCTCATCTTTTATGTTAGCTTGTTTCCCTATCTATTTAACAGAGCCCTCCTTGCGGGTACAGACTGGTTCTCGGTGTGAGTGACAAATCTGATTCATCCTAAAAACATAAATCGGAGCGAGAGCTACAGTTTCTACAACTGCCTTATGTAATTCTCAAGAGTGGAAACACAGGTCTTACAACAGGAAAACCCATTTTAATGACCTGTAATGAACTGAACAGGCTGAATTTTTTTTTCATTGCACTTAGCACTGGATACTTAACTTGCTTTGCAAGGTAACACAAGCGTTTAGCAGGTATTTGTTAAATGCTTTATTGCGTTTCTGTGGTTAAAACATTAACTCTGAGCTTAAAACATTAAGTAACTTTTACTAGAGTTAGCACCTAATATGGAAACATAATTACCAACAGCTGCAGAGTAGATTTCATGAGAATAAGACTATGTGGGATACATGGCGATGCTCTTCGGCGGGAAACACATTGTGAATGATTACTCCAGAGAAGGGTCTTTACACTCCCTAATGGTTCTCGAAGCCTGGTTTATGGATCACCTGCATCCGTCACCTGGGGGTGCTTGTTACACATGAGCTGGGGTGCACCATATTTTCCCTGAATCGGTGTCTCTGGAGATGGCACCACGAGGGTTGCCTTTTGACAAGCATCTGGTGATTCTGATGCAGAACAAATTAAGGCCTATATGTTTCAAGACACGCAGAGACTCAAGGTTAAGCTCCTCCACTGACGGGTAGAGCCAGGACCAACCATGTGGCCACCAGGGGTGCTGTGGGGGCAGATGGAGCTGCCTCGCTCCCAAGTGAGGAGAGCACTTTCTCCCTGAAGGCACCACCCTCCTTCCACATCTGATGGATGAGCGCCTGCTGGGAAAGCCTGCGCACTCACATCCCTATCCCAGGACGCACCACCTGGCCATCCATTTGACAAGTCACCACAGGAAAAGAGATCCAAGCACTCAGGGTGGAGCCATCTTCATGTGGGCGGAGCTTCCCATCAGGGGGCCCGAATCCTCAGATGCTGGTCCCTGTGTCCTCCCAGGGGCATCCCCATCCTTTTCCTCGAGGCGCCACGCCAACGTTGTTATTTCTCTGGTTCCATTTTCTACGTGGGCCAGGAGTTAACAACAGTTTGGGGAGCATTGTTCTAATTTATAAAAGGGTGCAGGCATGTATTTGGGGGAATTATTACATCATTTAATAATCCCTCCTCACATATCTAGCCTGGAGATCTTACAAAGCTGATGAAGTCTGCCGTTTTACTGGAACAAAAAATGGTTATAGAGCCCTAGCCAGTTTGGCTCAGTGGATAGAGGGTTGGCCTGTGAACTGAAAGGTCCCAGGTTCAATTCCGGTCAAGGACACATGTCCAGGTTGTGGGCTCGATCCCCAGTAAGGGACTTGCAGGAGGCAGCCGATCCATGATTCTCCCTCATCATGGATGTTCCTTTCTCTCTCCCCCTCTTCCTTCCTCTCTGAAATCAATAAAACTATATTAAAAAAAAATTTTTTTAAAAGAGTGTTACAGAGGAGTGACCTTGACATTATATAAAACGTGTCTCCTGGGAAGGCTGGTGGAAAACCGTCAATGGTGTCACGTGTGAGACAGAAGAGTGAGGAATGAGGGCCCTGAGCTTGTCTGGAGGAGCCGATGAAGCGTCCCTGAGGAAGTGAGTTAACCCAAAGCCAGCAAGATGAGGCCGGAGCTAGTAGGAGATGGCTGTAGGCAGAGAAAAAAGATGTCGTGGCTACAGCATTGTTTCAAAAACAAGCCTGGCAGAGATGAAGCAGGAGAGGTAGGCGAGAGCCACATCCAGAATTAGGGTCTATATTCTAAGACCCTAATTTACTCCCAGATTCACAGGCTCCACCTGAAAGATTCTGGTGGGCCAGGCTTCCAAGTCTGCACTTTGTGAGGCCCCAGGGAATCTGGTGCGAAGCCACGTTTAGGACCCGCTGTGGACAGCAGCTGTCCACGGCTCCGTCTTGTGCAGGTGGCTGTGAAGTGGCCCTTAAAATAATGCTGCCTGTTTCTCTGCTGTTTCCAGGTTACACGTTGAATAGAGCTCTCAAACGAGATGATTCTTGTAAAATCAGATTACCTCTGTCTTCTCTTCCCTGATGTAATTTCCCACTCAGGATGTAATACCTTTTCTTTGCATCTTTCTAACCAATTTACTAAAATTGGGATTTTTTTTTAATGCCCTTTGACTCAACAAGAGACAGTTTACACCACCAGAAGGTGACCCTGAAGCAAAGACTTGGGAGGTGAGGAATAGCATCCGTGGAAAATGGGGGTTGGAGGGCTGCAAGGGAGACAGGGAAGGGGCAGCAGTGAAAGCTTCCTGGCCGTACTGGCTACAACCCTGGACAGCAGGGGTTCAGGCCACTGGGGAAACTCTGGGAGTCTGTGTAACACACACACTCAGTCTTCCCACACGAGGGTGAGGGAGCTGGGCTATTCACATAGCAGTTCTCACCAGAGAGGGAGGCCGCTAGGGAAGGCAGGACACACCAATTCCCCTGCACATCTGCCCTGCCGCACAGTCGGCAATGCAGCCAGACCATCCTGCAGGAGAGCGGACCAGATGAGACAGGTGGACGTCAGCAGCTGGGTGCCCAAGTGGGCATGGGTGGCCAGGGGATATGGACTGGATGCTGACTGACGGCGCTGGCTGTGCCATCCCATTCACTAATCTCTGATGCTGGGCCATCACCAGAATGAGAAATACGGTGGTGTTTGCTTTTTATCCAGGCGCTGCCCTGATAGATAAATAACAGTGTCACCTACTTCTGCTCTGAGACCTTGGCCCCCAAAATTCGGTCTGGAGTCCAGATGGTTAGCAAAGTGCCTGCAAAAGTTGGTACGACCGACCCTTTGGAGAATTTTGTTGATGTTTTAAACAATATCGTGGTTTTTGAAAAATCTAAAACTCTTAAGTATTCTTCCCCCGTAGTGAGTCAATGAACTCTGTACCTCTAATTACTACTCTGTGAATTAGTACTTTTATTTGTCTTAGGGTAAATTTCTTCAAGCGATACTAGTATATCCTCATTTTAGGGTGCTGGGTTGGGTAAATGAGTTCATGGTTTGGAGGATTAAAAAAATCATCACTGTTGTTAATAATCAAAGAAGTGACCCCATACATAGGGCAGAACTGCTTGTCTAGAAAGATACTGATGCTGGAAATGCCATTGCTCCATAACATCGCTGCGAATTCAGAACCAGATGCAGGAATTCAAATATCCACTCGCTCTTTCATGAGGAAGGAAGTCGTACAAAATGAAAATAAACAAAGAACTATGTGCCTTAGATTTTAAAACGCTCCATAAAAGAAAACCCCAAACGTAAGCAGGATGGAGCATCTTTCTATTAGTCTGCTGTTTCTTTCAGTAGTGTCCTCAGGTAACATAAAGGCACAGACCACATACTTACGGATAGGTCACACAAAGCTTAGTTCTTTACCTAATGTAATCCACTGAGGCTAAAGCATCCCAATTCAACTCTAGAAGTGAAATCAAAACTAAATGACTGAGCTTATAGTACAACTAACATGTTAAGGTACGTGAAATAAGGTATATGTAAGCACTTGGTATATCATGAACATTAAAAAGAAATAATGTTCACAAGGAATTTGCCATCTTTGTATTAATAGCTAGTTCTTTATAAATATTGACCAATTCATTCAACACCAACCAAGTTCCAATGAAAGGAGAAATAAGAAATCCTGCCTGACTTAAATGTGCTTGTATGAATACTTTCCTTAATTAAAAAAAAAAAGAAGTTCAAGCGCTGATCCCCACCATCCTTTCGCATTTAATGGGGTGTATTTCCAATAATGTACACGAAAGTATTACCATAGAACATAAAACTTGTAAGGCAGAAAGAAAACCTCTTTCTACCAGAGGACTTCTAAACAACATTATCGTCATCACGTAAATTACCTGATTTCAGGAGATGAGGAGATTTCATTTGTGTCTGTCCTTTTATTTCTCGGAAATGATGGACTAGCCGGAGGCATCTCCCCACTTAAGCGATCTGGAAAGATGCGGTCTTTGTTTAAATTGATTTCTGAATAGGGACAGTTGGCAGCACTAAATATCAAAAGAAAAAGAATAGAACATTCCCATTAGAAAACACTTCTTTCCACTGAAACGGCAGGCTACAGAACATAGAATTCCACAATTTAACTGAACAAGTTGAATGTATTTACATATGTCAATGTGTATGATTAAATAGTACGAAATAGTTGTCTTTAAAACATAATTTGTTTGGTTTGTTTGTGGAGCTCGGGGGAGGATGAAGAAGGTAAAGGAGGTCAAATAGATGATGATGAAAGGAGACAGGCACTAGACGTGTAGAATATAGACTTTTATCTGACTTTAGTTCTCCTTTAAACTCCTCCCATTCTTTGACCTCTCGGTAGACCAAATGAATGAATCAGCAAAGGGAAAATACTACGACGCAGCCAATGCTAATCAGGCCATCTGGCTACTGAATCTGCGCGGAGAGGAGAATACTGTATCCACATCCAACTCCTTTTCGGATCGTTTTGATTTCGGCAGTTTAAAACACTACATTCTAAATCCCACTGTTGAGATACATGTTCTATTTCAAACGCGTCTTTGATCAAACCCAACTTATTATAATTTGCAGAGAAGCCGACAACAAATGCTAGTCAAAACATAGGCCTTTTCTTGCGTGTTCATACAATTGATTATTCCTGCTGAGGGAGAAACTTTCTTTGTTATCTAAGCAAAGAGTGCATGTTTTGATTTATGCAGTTTCTCAGTAAATTAATCCAAAGAGAGTTTTCTCATTATGTTTCCTTAAACACAGCGTTCTCAGCAAGGACAAAAATAAGTGCCAGTGAAATGAGCCTTTCAGAGCATATCCATGATGCAGCAGCCACTCCACAAGTCTACTAATGAAATGGAAAATAGTCTGCGTCTGTTAAAAATTAATATCCTGCCAGATAAGGAGCTCCGAGTGGTGTAAATAAGAGACCAGAGTCGAGGGACTAAGAAAAGCCAGTGGAAGGGGCTGAGGACAAGGAAGAGAGGCCCTGGACAGAAGCTAACCCCCCATAGTTCTCTGAACTGCATCCTCCTCCCTGAGGCTCTAGGCCAGCGGTTCTCAACCTGTGGGTCGCGACCCCTTTGGAGGGTCACATGGTCCTTTCACAGGGGTCGCCTAAGACCATCGGAAAATGCAGATATTTACATCACGATGCATAACAGTAGCAAAATTTCATGGTTGGGGGGTCACCACCACATGAGGAACTGTATGCAAGGGTCGCGGCCTTAGGAAGGTTGAGAACCACTGCTCTAGGCAGACTTAAAGCACAGACCTGCCAGCTATGCCCCAAACACAGCTTCTTTACCAATGCATGTCTTTGAAGGCTTAAGGTTTACTTCTGCTCTTGTTCCAAAAAAATAAGTAATTATCCACTATGGTTGTAAATACACTGAAACATTGCCTTATTACATGTCTCAATAAAGTCTCCCATGTGAAGGGGGTGTGGCCAGTGGCCGGACAGTACAGATGGGGAAAGGAGGTCCTGGGAGTGGCCAGGGCCTGGGGGCAGTAGCAGGGGACTGACTCCCCACCACACACCTGGCAGTGACAGGCAAAACGCGTGGCTCGGACCAAAAGCACTTCTAAAGAGGTCATGAACATTGCCATAAGGTGGATTTTCTTTCCAGAAGACCAAAAATCCATCTTTTTAAAAATTTTCTACTGCAGCCCGACAAAATGTCTTTTCCTTCAGAGGTGCATGTGCCAAAGTTTCAACAGTTACCATTCTGTGTGTCTATTTTAATTATGTGCAGCTTATATATAGTTCCAATCAGCCATGAGATATCTGAGGGTTGGGTCTGGGACTCATTCATAGAGCAGGGCCTTCACAGGCAGTGGGAAGACAGTGGCCAAGAGCACAGACCCTTGAGTTACACTGACTGCTATTCTCAACTCCCTCCTCAACTAGCTGTCAGTTAGGCAAGTCAGCACACCTCTAAGTGCCACAGTGGCCTCTTCGAAAATTCAGAGAAAATAACAGTTCTGTATTTTAGGGTCATTCGAAGGTCATCCAATATATGTAAAGCAATCAGTGCAATATCGCACAGAGTAAATTAATGCTCAATAAGTGTTACCTATTAAAGAAAAAAACTGCTGTTCAAAAATATTTATTGAACAAAAGAATTTATAAACATCTAATGGAAATTCAGCATGCTAATGAGTTATTTCTGGCATTTAGACTTACATAATGTCTGAAAATAATCCAGTCTTCTTTACTTTGCAACAGTAAATAAATTCTAAGATACAGTATTTTTAACTCAGCTTAAATTAATCATGTAACTTTTGGATTGCAATCATACAAACAACAAAAAGGGTTTCTAAATGGAATTTTGCAAATGGAATCATCACCCTTTCTAGGCTCAGACTTTTTACTCTAGAACGTCCTGAACCTCATAAAAATAACTCAGGAGGAGGTTTGCAAAAGGAAGATAAGCAGCATTGTAGGGAGGTGGTAGAAATGAAAGGAAGAGAAAACTATATAAAGAAGAAAGTAATCACACCGATTTTACAATTCCTATTAACTCTCAGAGAAACAGCCAGTGCCAGTGCAATCTTTAGATATTTTAAAGACCTGGATTCATAACCTGCACAATCTACATAAACAATGAATCGTTTTTCTTACTGGGCAATCCAATTAACATGCAGGTGGAACTGTTTCTTTAACATACACCTACACAGATAATACTTTTGTTCTTTTAAAAAAACACACACATTTAAATCACAGCAATTTCTGGGTATTTCAGTCAAAATTTTAAAAATCTAAAAAAAGACTCCAAATTGCCTAAATAATACATTCAATTTCAAATGTCTAAACTTGGTTACTTTTTAAAGTTAATTAGAGATAAGAGGAAAATATACGAAAATGCTTTTTTGATCAACACATTCTCATGTTTGACTATATTTGTGCTTTTTGTGATCTTAGCTAATCTACAACAATATCACCACTTTGTAATCAAATCACTGTGTCACCCAATCACATAATTTGTTCTACCAAACAAAGGACCTACCTCCTTCTCATTATTAATGTTCAACCCAAAATAACTGTTTCAGAAGCTAAGTGTCTACACTAGTCATAAAAGCCAAATAACTAGAGTAAATCTATTTTAAACTGTGAATACATTCTCTCCCAGGAAGATTTAACTAGATATACTCTGCGTTTTTTACAGGATCACCATGGTAACCACAATTCCTATGGATCTGAATTTAAAATTAGTTCACATCTCTTCAGTATACATGAAAACCATTATCTTGTACATATAACACCCCTTATCTGACCATGAAAGGAATCCCCACGTGAGCCACAGCACCCCATACCTCTGAGGGCCCAGATGTCTTGCTCTCTTAAAATGACCAATCCCTTTACATCCTGGGGTGGAGCATCCACCTTGTTCTGAAGCTTCCATTAACTCTAAGGGGCCTATGACAAAGCAAAAAAGAAAGGAGGAGCATGAAGTTAATCAGGTTGCAAGAGTGGAAAAATCCAATTTGGAATTAATATATAAATCAATACATATAATAATAAAAAAAGGAAGTCCTATAGAAGTAAAAATGTCTTGGAAGTCTCTCCTTCTAAAGGTGCTCCCCCCTACAACCTTGTTCACACTGTTTTGTCTTTCTTCAATAGGGAAATAGTAAACTTTCATCAAAAAACCTTTCAAATGTCACAAATTCGAGAGATACCTAATACGAATTAATGCGAAGATTCCAAACATTTTTTCAAGTAAATACTATAATATATGAAAACTTTAAGCACATTGGAGACAAAAGAACAGTTACAGATACCAGTCAAGCTACCCCCTTTCCACATTTCAAACTCAGTTAATATGAACCCTCCTAGATGTGGATCCAATAAATGTTACCAGGTTTTTTGTTTTGTTTTATTTCTCTACACGAAAAGGAAAACATAGATGTGTACTATTTTGAAAGATTCTTTTTTGGTCTTTAAAGTAAAAGACCATGTCTTATAAATTGTTGCATCTCAATAATAATAGTCTTTATGATGTTGCATAGTATCTGCTGAATGAGTGTATCACAGTTTATTTAAGCAATACTTGTTTCCAAGTCTTGTCATATTAAATATGCTGTAAACAACACCATGTCTTAAAAAAATAATTAAAAAACAGACAAACTGTAATGTTGCCCTAGCCCAGTGGTCAGCAAACGGTGGCTCATGAGCCACATGCAGCTAGTGAGCCACGGTTTGCCACTCTGTTGACTAATGAGTTTGCCGACCAATGGGATAGGGGCATAATCACAAAAAACAAGAACAGCCTGTGATTATTGGAATAAAGAATCTAGGTCAGTGGTCAACAAACTCATTAGTCAACAGAGCAGCAAACTACGGCTCTCGAGCCACAGTTTGCCGACCACTGCCCTTGCCAGGTTGTCTCAGTGGATAGAGTGTTGACCTGCAGATTGAAAAGGTACCAGGTTTGATCCCTGTCAAGAGGACATGCCCGGGTTGCAGGTTCATCCCCAATGGGGAGCGTGCAAAAGACAGCCAATCAATGGTTCTCTCTCATCACTGATGTTTCTGTTTCTCTCCCTCTCCCTTCCTCTCTGAAATCAATAAAAATATATTAAAAACAAATAAATAAAAACTGTAATGTTCACTGAGATAATGGTAGATTCACATGCAGTATGGGAGGTCCCTTTAAAAATGTTTTTTATTGATTTGAGAGAGAGAGGAAGAAAGAAGGGATGGAGGAGAGGGAGAGAGAGAGAAACATTGATCGGTTGTCTCCTGTATGCACTCTGACCGGGGACTGAACCCGCAACCTGGGCATGTGCCCTGATAGGGAACTATGCTGGTGACCTTTCCATGCACAGGAAAATGCTCAACCAACTGAGCCACACGAACCAGGGCCTGAGGGAGGTCCCTTATGCATTTTGTCCAGTTTCTCCCAATGACAATATTTTGTAAAACTGTATTACAAACTCACTATTAGCGTACTGACAATGATACATTAAAATTTGATAGTATAACAAACTGCCTTCCAAAAACTCAGAACTAATTTTAAAAGGTGATGACCACTTCTAAATAAAAAAGAATGTCTATACTCACTTCACTTTTTCAGATATTAAATTTTTTCTTGCGGAAACCGGTTTGGCTCAGTGGATAGAGCATCAGCCTGAGAAATGAAAGGTCCCAGGTTTGATTCTGGTCAAGGGCATGTACCTTAGTTGTGGGCACATCCCCATTGGGGGGTGTGCAGGAGGCAGCTGATCGATGTTTCTCTCTCATGGATTTTCTAACTCTCTATCTTTCTCCCTTTCTCTCTGTAAAAAATCAGTAAAATATATTAAAAACATTTTTTTCTTTATATGTTTTTTTTTGCTCCAAGTAATTAAAAATGTAGTAAGAGAGAAAAAAATTAAATAGAGAAGAATTGTATAGCATAATTATTTATTACCATATTGTGTTCCTTATGAACTATAAAGAAAAGAGAATGATAAGGGAAAAGAAAATATTAAGCATTATACAAGAAAATGGAAACACTTTTTGTTATCCTTGGGTTTCTTACTCAAAGGAGGCTGAAGAGGATGCCCGGTTTTTGAACACCAGCCCACGGGGTGAATATCAGGAGAATCTGCATCTAACCAGTAATCATAGCAACTATTCCAGCCATCAAAGTGAACCTGGACAACAAAAAAGAAATTTAGCAGTTCAGGTCTGCCTATCATAATCCTATTCATTCTCTTCTAACTTATACAGTAGGTTTAATAGCAAATAAATTGTTTCAATTATTTAAATTACTTCATCCACACTGTAAGAAAAGGAGCACTTTTGACCTATCTTCAAATTATCTAACCATCAATAAATGTCTTGCCAAAGGCACTTTTTTGGCAATACTTCTACAGGTATGTTACACAGACCTGCCAATAAGGAACTTGAGTAATTAACATCTTCATAGAGGCAACACCAAACGCCCAATAAATGTTACTAAAGTAATGCACAAATCAGGAAAGCGAGGGGCAGTTGGTAGGGGCAAGTGGAGAGGCAGGAGAACCTTTTGATAAATGTCAAGTCTCCTAAAATAATGTTAAAAATACTTTTAAAAAATGCAATGCTCTATTAACAGTAACCCATTTTACATAATTCCCCTCTATCAAATGCATTTTTAGCTATTTTTTTCCTCCTCATAAATAATTACAAGATCCCTCAAAGAGGTTTTACAGAGTGGTCAGTGCTACCATCTTTATTTGGCACCAGATAAAAGGGCTGGTAGTCTCTCAGGCATGGTCACTAAGAATTGGCTGCGTAGCTTGTAGTATTACATGCTTTTTTATCTTGTGGTGTGAAAGATATACTGACAGGCTATATATACAATGGGGCAAACATAGGTTTACAGTTGTGAGTACATGAAACAGAGTTGATTCTTGTATCATTACTTATTAATTAGAGGCCTGGTGCATGAGATTCGTGCACTTGCGCGGGGGGGGGGGGGGGGGGTTGTTCAGCCTGGCCTGCACCCTCTTGCAATCCAGAAGCCCTTGGGGGATGTCTGAGGGCTTAGGCCTGCTCTCTGCCGAAGTGGAGTGGGCCCAAGCCCTCAGTTGGACATCCTTAGTGCTGTGCTCGCCAGCTGTGAGCTCGGCTTCTGACTGAACAGTGCTTCCCCTGCAGGAGCACAATGACCTTTGTTGAGCACCTTCCCCCTGGTGGGCAGTGTGTGTCACAGCGACCGGTCATTCCGCCAGATTCCTGGACCAGTGAGGTCCCTTGGCATGGCCTGTGGGGATTGGGCCGAAATCGGCTCTTTGACATCCCCTGAGAGGTCCCAGATTGTGAGAGGATGGTTCTTGGGTGACATACCCCAGAATCAGGCCTCATCTCTGGTTTTGGGTGCAGCTGCCAAGTCACCCCAGCTTGGCAGCTCCTACACTGAATGTCTGCTCTGGTGGTCAGTGTGCATCACGACTACCAGTCAGAGCATCTGTCCCCTGGTGCTCACTGCATATCATAGCTACTGGTCAGATGGTGAAATGGTCAGATGGTCGCTTAAGGCTTTTATATAGTATATAGATTACTATGTTATTTTCCATATACATTAACTATAAATCTACTTTTGCCCCATCCTGTATGTTTTACTTTTAAATCAAGTTTGCTATCTAGGTTTCCTTTTTTTTTTTTTATTCTTTTGTGATTACACAAGAGTGATTTGTGAGTCAGCATAGGTTTCCTTTTTGAAGTCTATGAATCTCTTACTCCTTATAAGACATTAAAAACGGAACAGTAAATATTCTAGAAGAATGCATGAGTGAATGTACTGGTAATCATAGAGTGGAATAACCAAACTCAAAAGTCATAAAAGACAATTAACAAGAATATTTGAAAAAGGTTAACACAGATCTTCCATTATTTATGAAATTTTAATATTAAGTAATTATATAATATTAAAAATAGTGAATTAAATGTTAAAATTTCTATTTTATAGAAATACCACATTTGAAAAACCTCAATACTCAGGTTTTTCATGTTATTTTATAATTTATTTTCTTATACATTATCTCACTAAAGATATTTAGAGTGTGTGTGTGTGTGTTTTTTTTAAGCAAAAAATTAGACTTCTACAGCTTAGGACTGTGACCTAGTTTTGCCATTGCCCTTAATTAATAAGGAATTCACTTAGTCTTTCTGAGCCACAGCCTCATTAACAAAATGATAATAACATAAATCTCTCACATGATTATCACCACAAATGTTACCCTGCACACCTTGTAAATCTAACATCTGGCTGCGGTTAAAACTATTGTCCTACCTAACAGAGAGTCAGAATGATCCTGTGAAGCAGGCAGAACACACGTTGTTCTGGTTTGCGGCGAATTTAATGCTGAAACCAGACACCAAGACAAGAAGTTCTGACTCCTCCCCTGAAGCAGCTGCCATCCTTCACTTCATCACGCTCAGACGTGACAAACCAGACCCATCCTCCTGACATCTGCTTACGTTAGGAGAGGGACTCGGCTTCCAGTACCCCAACTCTACCTAAAAACCGGTTATATTCATAAAATTATTTCTTTACTTGTCCTGTATTAAAGGGCAAGAGATCCTTCTGAAGAGTCCCATCAAATAACATTAGCCTTCAATTTTTTAAAAAATGAGCATACTACGGGACAGTGAGTTACTCTATTCAGAGGAAATGTCTCTATTATCTACGTAGGAAGTCTTCTCTTAATTATGACTGACTTTTACTACATTGAGTGTGTGTTTGGAGAAGTAGATATGACATTAAAAGCTAGTCATATTAAAGAAAAAAATTACATATATTAAAGAAAAAAAAACTGGGTAAATACTGATGTATGAGGATGCACAAACACTTAATTTGCCTAGTCCTGTGGTTGTACTAATTTCATTGTAGGACTTCACAAATTAAAGATCTGCTGAAGTTTCCATCCAAGACATCTTGCAACAAAAGGCAAAGCAAAGCCACAACAGAAAGCACTCACTTTTATTCGGTGATCATCTGTGTCTGCAACGGTGGCCACTCTAATGAACATGGGATTTCTTTTGTCTATGACCTCCAGCTTCATTTTTTTCTGGAATCCATGTGGAGGTTTCTGCCACAAAAAGAAAATTTGATATAGTGAAATTAAGAGGAAGAGAAGGTAGGATCTATGTCACAAAAACAGATCCAGAGACAGAGAAACAGCCTATCAAACCTCAGAGGGAAGGGAGGGGAGTGTAGGGATAAGGGGGTGAGATCAACCAAAGGACTTGTTTGCATGCATATGGGCCTAACCAATGGACACAGACAACAGGGGGGTAAGGGCATGAGTGGGGAGGGGATGGGGAGGTAATGGGGGAATGAGGACACATATGTAACACCTTAATCAATAAAGAAATAAAAAAAATAAATTAAAAAAGATGAGCCATTCAGAAAACCAGCCTTTCAAAACCTGAAGTTTCAAGAATGGCTTTGGACCTCACCCTCTTTTATAAAAAAATACAATCCCATATCACATGGCCAAACCTAGTCTATAGAAGCAAATAGAAAGCAAAAGATCTTAAGATGAAATTAAAAATATTTTGATTATCTGATTAGCCATAGGGAAGATAGAATTTTTTTTTCTCATTAGAGAGAGCCATCTTGGCAAAAATCAATAAGCATGAAAACTATTTTTTAAGAGAACACTAAAATGCCAGAATTAAGACATGAAGATTAAGGTGGTGATGAAAGCAAAAAGTTTAAGATATCTTTGAAAGAAGAAAATTAGCCATCAGTGCATGCCATATAGAATCATGCTAGCAGGAACAGGAATGAGAATAAGGACCTACAACTCAATAGTCAGCAAAAAGCCTTCAACCTCTGAAAAAGCTAGGGCTACTAGTAGAAGGCAATGTAATTATTTGCTATGTTAGACAAAGATCTTAAATTTTCTGAAATTCGTATCTCTCTTTTGGAAAATAGATGAAATAAAAGTGTTTCTCTGAAAATTAAGTGCAAAAATTATGTACAGCATACAGAACAACCAATACGGCGCCTAAAAGCCAACTAGAGAAATCATTAAAAATCCTAGCATCTTATATACAAAGGGATAATTTAAAGAAAAGTATTGTTTATAATACTTTGTAACATAAAAAAGTTTAATACTTAACATATCTTTCTTTATCTTTAAATTCACGGGAAATATAAATTATGAAGCAAGTGTTTTGAGATGAAAAAATTTTTTAAATACATTTTATTTCTTATTCTTCCCTTACACAGAAATGAGGTTTACTTTTAATCTTAATATGCAAGAAACAATGACCCAAGTATAGAAAGACAATATTATAAAAACAGATGATCTTATATTTTGGTAAGTAAACATGCTAATTTATAGCAACAACAAAAAAAATAGCACCTCAGCTTGCCATAAACAAATTAAAAGGAATGATTAGATATAATTTATTTTAGAAAACAATACCCTGTCCTGCTTGGTCTCCCAGAATACCTAGCTGACCCTGGCCAGTGAGGCTCAGTTGGTGGGAGCATCCTCCTACACACTGACTGAAAGGGGTGGCAGGTTCGATCACCGGTCAGGGCACATATCCTGGTTGTAGGTTTGATCCCCAGTCAGGGCATGTATAAGAAGCAACCTATCAATGTTTCTCTCTGACATCTATTTATTTATCTCTCTCTTCCCTCTCCCTCCTTCCTCTGTGTGAAATCAATTAAAAAAATAAAATAAAAAAGAAGAGTTTGTTGTACAAATAACTGACTCCACACCAACTCAAACAGAATTATTTTCCAAGGAGCTTTAAAGTACAAAATGGAAGTGGTTTTTAGATGCCAACAACAAAAACCACAGTAACAATTTTGACTTTCAAAACTATAAAAATTCAGAAACATCATTCTGGCCTTCTGTTTTCCTCCCATTCCTATGTCAATTCATCAGTACTATCTCTTTCTGTTCTTAAATTTCAATGAATGAACATTATCACCGATACAAATTAATCAAACAGTATAAAATATATTCTCTTACCACTTTGAAAGCTCTTGCAGGAGCAGGTAAAGAATTAGTTTCTTCTAAATATTTATCCCAAGAAAAATGTTTCACATTTGGATAACCTAAGAGTGAAAAAAATTGAATACTATTAGGCTTAACCAAAATGATAGTGAGAACCACACACTGACCTATAATATTATGAAATGCTATCATTATAACATAGGAAGTTACGTTTTTATTACACATAATAATTTTAAACTTGCTCCACATTCAGAACTATTTATAGTAATAAAATTGCTTTCATCTTGATCATGATTTCCCTATCAACTTTTAAGTGAAAATTTTATATGTATATGTACAATTTACTGTCTTAGGTAAGAATAGTATTATATCACAAGACACATACAAAAACACATTAACACACAAACATAAATACCCTATAATCTAGCAATTTTACTTCTAATACTCTGGCAAATTCTCATATATGTATTACAAAAAACATTGTAGATATGAAAATGTAAGTACCAGTTAAATGACCATCACTACAGCACTATGAAAAAAGCTGTATAGTACATATAAAATAAGCTATTAAAAAGAATGTGGCAGATTTATATATACTAATATGAGAAATATTCCAGCTATATCGTCATATTGTTAGATAAAACAAACATGACAAAATATCATACCATGTCTAAAAGGACCCACCCTTCTCCCCTCCTACTCCCTATCCTTTCTTCAGGGTCCAAATTCCATGAGGCAGCCCCAGGCAGCAATGAATGGTAGCCCCGAGCAGGAATTAACAATAGTTCAGTAGAGTAGGAAACTGACTACATAAAGGGGACTGAAAACACCAGTAAACATATTATAAATAACAGAAGCCAGATTTCTCATGGACTAAAACGAGAGGTATAATTATGCAAAGTGGAAAACCGGAATAAATTCAGTATTGTGAAATATGAATTAGAGGTAATAATAATTCATGTTTTTTTATGTGTATAAATGACATAAAATAATGATGAATACATTATTATATATTTACATATTTCCTATGTCCACTGAGAAGATGGAAGCAGCCACACGCCAACAGTAACGAGCACATCTAAAGTCCAGATCTTACTTTCTAAATATTCTTCTCTAGTAAAAAGGACCATGCAGACTGGGAGAAATGGTTGACTTCAGGGTTGGGTCAGGGAAGGTTCAAGATAAGCCTAACTGAGCCAGAAAGTAGGATGTTCTCAAAAGGATATAGAAACCAGCTTAAAGCGGCTTCTATTGGCCAAATCCTAGAAAATCTGGACGTGAAAATAATGCTAGTAATGAATTAAAATCCACTGGTGACATCAGTAATCTATTGGTCCACACAGATAAATGAGTAAATGGGAAGGCAAGAAAGCTATTCTTGGTGTAAGAATATCAACTCATTATGTACAAGGAGTAATCAAACAAGAAAAATTACCATTTAGCAACTTTTAGAATAATAATTCATACTAGAAATATCAACAGATGCTAAAATCAGTGAATAACAGAGGAGTGAGAAACAGGATATTCATAGACTCTCAAAGCATCTCTCCATAAACTACATTGGTGGAGAAACCTAGAAAATACGATGTCAATCAATTAATGGCCAAATCAACCAGTAATGAGACAAACTGAGATCATGGGCCACCTGAAAGAATGTAAGGAGAACACAGCACTGTTCCTATGATTTCCTGCTAAAAGCGCATAACCTGGGTATAACCATGAGGAAACACCAAACAAACCCAAATGAAGTAACGCTCTACAGGAGGGTGGGGAGGCAGGAGGGGCGGGTGGAGGGAGCTACAGGAGGACTGGGCAGCAGACGGAGAGCTACAGCAGGGTGGCAGCGAGCTACTGACTACAAGCAGGTGGTGGAGACCTACAGGAGGAGGCAGGGCAGCAAGCTATGGGGTGGGGGGAAGGAAAGGAAGAGCTACAGGAGGGTGGGGCAGTGGACAGAGAGCTACTGGAGGCGGCAGTGAGCTACTGGTGCACGAATTCGTGCACGGGGCTACTAGTAAATAAATAAAAATAAAGGAATCCTCACA
Organism: Lasiurus borealis; assembly: GCA_004026805.1. Lineage (NCBI taxonomy): Eukaryota > Metazoa > Chordata > Mammalia > Chiroptera > Vespertilionidae > Lasiurus > Lasiurus borealis. The sequence continues at coordinate 6,341 of PVJN01031718.1, read as the reverse complement.
GCAGTTTGGATGGTGACGGTGGTGATCATTACTCACCAGCTCCTAACATTATATGAGTCACAGGACACAGGAGGACTGATGAGAAGTCTTTCAGGCAGCACCACATTTGGGCCATAAACTACTAATACCTAGCTTTAACACTTATGATTGATGTAAATATTCTTTCACCTTCAAAACGGTTTGGCAAATGAGTAAAGGACAGAGGCTTCTGTTCCTTCACATCTGAGAGAACTCAGAAAGTGGAAAGGACTCGCCTCACCCATCACGGGAACGGATGGTCCCCTGAGAATAAATGTCCAGACACTCAGTGAGATACAGTGAGGAGGAACTGGGGACAAGCCAAAAACGGAACCAGCTGTTAGGATGGAACGAGACACGTATCCGAAGCTCCAAGCTGAGTCTCTGCTATTTTCATGCTGCGGGCAATATCCACCCTGCGGCTCCCCGCAAACCAAGGAGCCGTCCTTTCCCTGAGATAATGGAGTCTTCATTCCTCGCATGAGTGTCCACAAGCAACCTCCACAGCCGAGGGACCGCTGGGAGCTGATGACCCTGTCTTTCCATATAAGCAGCAGTGATGGCCCCTTACACAGCGGTGCTCAGAAACTCAATGCCTTCATTATGGTGGTGAAGTCACAGCATCGGTTCTTTAGCACATGAAGATAAGCTCAAATTGACAAAGAAGACTATTTATCAGCAGTCACCCTGCTCCCTGTTAAAGACAGAGTGAGTAAGCTGAGAAGGCACGAGGCTGGAGGCAGACAGCTGAAGTACCTGACGACTTCAGGCAGCAGAGAGGTATTAATCACTACGTAAAGCTGCGAAATCTGCTTTCAGAACCAGGCATCGCAACAGAAAAAGGAAGCCTGAATGTGTAAAAAAACCGGAATCCCACTTCGACGTGCACAGTGTGCTTTCTGACAGGATGGACTTGACACGGATGGTCCAGGCCCCACCCACCAAGGCTGCCCAGATGTCCATTTCTCCAGGCTCGTCAAAGCCTTAGACAATTCACATCTACGGGGTTAGACGACATATTTAAATGTGTATTAACTTAAAGTCTAGCTAGAAGTGAATTTCCATTGGAGAAATGAAAGATCTTTTAAAACAGAACTTGTCGTTTTTCCAAACAAGACACAGGTGGGGAAACTGGAGACGAAGGCAACATTCCTACGCTTTCAGGTGCATCGAGTGTCAGCACACTATTGCTTGCACACAATTGCTTGATTCTCTGCGAATCAAGTTTTACTGCAGCACAACTGTGCTCATTCATTCACATGCCGTCTCTGGCTGCCTTTGTGTTCCATCTCAACTGAATTGTTGTGAGAGAGACTGGATGGCCTACAAAGTCAAACACATTTACTACCTGGCCCTTTACAGAAAACGTTTCCTGACTTCTGATACAGGAGAACAGTATTAGACGTAGACACAAACCTGGAGGAGTGATAAGAGCTCTTCTATGTTCTTTACACCAACCGACAGGATGAATGTGTGGGCTGGATGCTTCACACCTGTAGATGATATAAATTTAAAAACTGTAACTCTCAGGATAAATTGTCAAGGACCAGTAAAAGTAGAAAAAAAATTGCTAAACCAAAGGATCTGTCACTCACCTAATATATTAATACCAAGAACTGATCACTGCATGTAAAGGCCATTAGTAGGGTCCCGGATAAGTGCTGTTTTAGGGGAACGGGGGCTAGGGAAGGGCAAAGGCCTGACTAGAGTGGTTTTAAAAGAAGAAAAGAGGGAGACAGCTAGTACAGAAAATATGCTTAAGGAGTTCTGTTCTTAAAGGAGGCAGAGCTATGAGACATTAGCTTGCAAAAGGGAAGCTTGTTTGTTAAACTGGGAAATATTTAGGGGAAGCTGGTAAGGCACATATGGAAATTCTCTGTACTATTTGACTAGCTTTTGAAGTTTACTAGTAGAATGACTTCAAAATAACATGTTTTTGAAAGGTTGGGAAATATTACTCCATTTATTCAAGAAATATACGCTGAGCAACCACCATGATCAGGGCACCATCTAAGGTGCCAAGACTACAACAGCTAGGGAAATAAACAAAAATCCTGCTCCACTTGGGTACTGGCAGGAATAATGCAATAGAAAAGGGTGACCTACTGATGCAGAACAACTGGCTCAGGGAAGGAGGGGGATCCCGGGAATGAGGGCAGCAGTGGATCTCCCAGTTACAGAGAAGGCCTGTCTGTGGGCAGAGATTAGGAAGGTGCCCAGCAGACGAGATACTGGAAGCACCGAACATCCCTTCTAACTGTGTCTTTTTTCCTCAGTGCAATAGGAAGCAAGATTACCAGCTGAGAGAGAGAATAGGTAAGTGAATGTGAGAAATCTGAGGGGGGAAAGATGGGAGTAAAGTCTGAGAGAATGGATGAGGATCTGTAGTAGAATCATAGGGCAGAACTAAGGGCCCACTAGAGGTTAGCGGTCATGAAGGTGAAAAAGTCAAACCAATCAGCATGGTGTGTGTGTGTGTGTGTGTGTGTGTGTGCGCGCGTGCGCGCAAACACACATTTCTCTTTCTCCAGCTATACTCAATTGCCTAGGCACAGGCATACAGCAGGCAGAAAGTTGGAGGCAACCAGAGTTGGGATTTTGCCAGGCAAACACAATATTCACGGGAGTAGCTATAATCCTACATAATAAGAGCTTTTATGCTAAGTGTCCAGTCGGTCAAAGCGTAAAATGCTAATGATATGCTAAGGCCGCTCAACAGTTCTCTATGATGTGCACTGACCACCAAGGGGCACACAATCAACCAGTCACTATGATGTGCCCTGACCACCAGGGGGCAGACACTCTGACCAGTAGGTTAGCTTGCTGCTGGGGTTTGGCTGATTGGGACTGATTGAGATGGGCCAGACATGCCCTGAGCCCTTCCATAGTCCCTCCCTGTCTGGCCAACCTCCCGAGTCCCTCCCTGATCCCACTCGTGCACCAGTGGGGTCCCTCAGCCTCGAAATCCAGGACTCCTCAGGGGATGTCGGAGAGCCATTTTCGACCTGATCCTACAGGCCAGGGCCAGGGACCCCACTGGTGCACCAATCTGTGCACTGGGCCTCTAGTAGTATTACAAAATAGGTAAGTATATAGAAGCATATCACAATATCTTCTTTTAAAAGTTGGCAGAACATTTCCCATCTGGATTCTCAAAGATAATAGGCATAATGAAGTTAAAAAAATAAATAAATTAAAGTCAAAATACTTCAGGAAAATGCTACATCTCCCTCTTAGAGGTTTCTGTAACATATCATTAGCATATTAGACTGTGAAGTTATGTTATAAACAAACCAGTTTCAAATGATTTAACCCAGCATTTCCTAAAGATATTTCACTGTGAAATGCTACTTTGGTGGGCAACCCATTAGAATCATGTGGAACAGCAATGTTCTGCAGAACACAATTTAGGAGATGTTAATCTAAGGATGCCAAAGTCCCTAATCTTGCTTTTTAAACCAGATCTGTAGAGTCCATCCTGAAAGATCAGAAAATCTCAACACAATCCTATAGATGGGGAACTAGAAGGTAGAAAGTAAGAAGGTAATAGTGGTTGGAGTTTCTGGTGAATAAAAGTCTTCCAAGCAGTAAAAATAAAGAACTTTCTAAGAAAAACTTTAAGTGAATTACATTAACATATAGGCACCACTTTGCAAATCAACCTAAGTAAACTGTCAAGAGTAACCGAAGTTGCGTTTATGTAAACCCAACTTAATGCTGATTTTTTTCCAAATTGTTTTAGTAGAAAATATCTTTAAGTGTATAATTAAAGTTTCTTCTTTTCTTCCTTTATTCATTTATCTCCTACCCACCCTCCCCCACACTATTTATATTTTAATCCTCACATCCAAGGATAAGTTTATTGATTACTAGAGAGGGGGCAGGGGGAGACATCTGATATGAGTAACACCAATCTGCTACCTCCCATTTGTGCCCACAACCGGGATCAAACTTGCAACCTTTTGGTGTACGGATGGCACTCCTACCAACTGGGGCTACCCACCAGGGAACAGTATTATTTTTCTTAACCTATACATTAGGGTGACAGATATATGTGTATGTCATTTTAGAAATGCGAAAGGAAAAAAATGCTCTGTTAGGCCAACAAGTTCCTACAGAACTGGGATATTCCTTACAATATATATTTTTACACAGTATATTTTAATACACAATTCCTTTAGATGCATTGTTATAAATGGTATAGACAAAGCTATGGAGCTCCATTTCCAACTATACTATCTTTTTTCAAGGCAATCATTTGGGTATTATTAGTAACTAGAGGCCTAGTGCATGAAATTCATGCACTGGTGTGGGGATAGGGAGGGTATCCTTCAGCCCAGCCTGATCCCTCTCCAATCTGGGACCCCTTGAGGGATAACTGGCTGCCCGTTGAGGCCTGATCCAGGTAGGGCAGTCGGACATCCCTCTCACAATCCTGGAATGCAGGCTCCCAACTGCTCACCTGCCTGCCTTCCTGATTGCCCCTAACCCCTTCTGCCTGCCAGCCTGATCACCCCCTATCCACTCCCCTGCCAGCCTGTTTGTCCCTAACTGCCCTCCCCTGTGGGCCTGGTCACCCTTAACTGCTCTTTTCTGCAGGCCCTGGTCACCCCTAACTGCCCTCCCCTGCAGGCCTGGGTCTCTCCCAACTGCCCTTCCCTGTAGGCCCAGTAACCCCCAAATTCCCTCCTCTACCAACCTTGTCACCTCTAACTGCCCTCCCATGCAGCTTGATCACCCCAACTGCCCTCCCTTGCAGGACTGGTCCCTGCCAACTTCCCTCCCCTGCTGGCCATCTTGTGTCCACACAGGGGCAGGATCTTTTGACTACATGGGGGCAGTCATCTTGTGTGTTGGAGAGATGGTCAATCTGCATATTACTCTTTTATTAGATAGGATAGAAGCCTGGTGCATGGGTGGGAGCCAGCTGGTTTGCCCTGAAGGGTGTCCTGGATCAGTGTGGGTGTTCCCTTGGGGCATGGGGTGGTCTGGGCGAGGGGCCTATAGTGGTTTGCAGGCCAGCCATGCCTCCTGGTGACCCAAGCGGAGGCCCTGGTATCTGGGATTTATTTATCTCCTACAATTGAAATTTTGTTGCCTTAATTGGAGGCCTGGGCCAGCGAGGGTGTGCAGACAGCTTCGCTTCCTCCATCACCGGGGGCAACCCAAGCCTCCCTCCTGCTCTGTGGCCATAGCCATCTTGGTTGGGTTAATTTGCATACTTGCTCTGATTGGCTGGTGGGCGTGACTGGTGGGTATAGCAGAGGTACAGTCAATTTACATATTACTCTTTTATTAGATAGGATGATGCATTACCTTTATTTTAGGAAGATTTTTATTTTAGGGACAGCTGTTAATTAATATAGGGCTCATTTAAAATGAGGAAAAATAAAATAAACAAGAACAAAAGAAATATGTAACATTTGTTTAATTTTTTTTCTTCCCAAGGTAATTATCAAGTACTTTTTATAATTATGTGCCAGCTCATGGTGATGAAAGTAAGAGCATTAGACATTACTAATTCTTTTGATTTTTTAATTAGATTTCTCTGTAAGTTTCAAATAAGAGAAATACTGTGGTATATTTTGGCCATGCATTCCTATACTACCTGAATCTTATATAGTAAGGTTTTAATGTTATTTAAATACTGATCAAAGTCACCATTTAAAATAAACAAGGAAGCCATATCAACAGACAAAATGAAAACAGCCCTATCTGTTACTAGTTTACTTAAATTCTCTCAATAAGCAGACAAGACTTCATTCAGAAGTCGGAATGCTGCAGAATCCTTTCTGCTACCATTGTAACACAAGTCATCTTAGTCCCATCTAGTGTTCAAAAGCAGAAATGTAACCAAGAAGAAATACAATGAAGAACAGCTAATGTAAAAAAAAAAAAAGTTTGCCAAATCTTTAATTGCTGTATCTCTCCTTTCCTTTCCCTTTTTTTTTTTTTTTGGGGGGGGGGATGAGGGAGGGGGCGGTAAGTATATCATCAGAGAAGTCCATTTCACAAGTAAGTGCAAATTGATCATGAATGAAGGCTGCTAAGATCCAATCAGACCCAGACTGGCAGATAATAATGGAAATAATAATTCATGAAAAAAACATATGCTCATACTACAGTGGTACCTCGAGATACGAGTTTAATTCATTCCATAACCTTGAGGCGTGGGAAACTATGAGACACTCGAGTCATGGTAAACTGGTGGGTCGTGTGCAGCCAGCTGATGCACGCGATTACTCGTATCTCAACTGTTGCTCGTATTTCAAAGCAAAAATCGCTCGCTCTATGGCTTGTATCTCAAAAATCTTGTATGTTAG
>PVJN01031717.1:0-24658 GCA_004026805.1 Lasiurus borealis | reverse complement strand
GAAAACAATAAACTGAAATTACACAAAAATATCCAAACCAAAAAAATGTTCCCTTTTCTCTCAGTCCCAGCCTCCAAACTACTATTACCGATGCTGAAGTTGGACGTTTGTCTCACATTCAAGAAAGGAGGGTGTAGATCAAGATTTATGACGAGGGAAGGGACGGGAATGGCATTTCAAAAATTTGCCTTGTTTTCTTTTCCGTCTTGGTTTTTATTTAAGAGGGAAGTTCTAACCTTTAAGAGCGTTCTTACCCTGTAGAGACTCAAAGGAACACGACAGTTACCTGATGTTTTCTAACGCCCATTCTCTTTCATTGCAGAGCCAGATCACGTTAATGGACATCCCTGTGTTTAAAGCCATCCAGCCGGAGGTCTGTACCTTGTCCTTCTTACTGTTCCAACAGCCGCGTCAGAGCGACTCCTTCCTCCCTTTCTCTCCTGACGTATCTACATGCATGTGAACGGTCTCAGCCCCATTGCAGAGAGCTTCCAGAAACTGCCTTCTCGTTCTCTGAGACAGGAATTGGGGTTCTCCAGAGAACGTTACCATGTCTGGGCCACTCTGTCCCGGCTGCAGCATTGGTGCCCGCGGCCTCCGCTGCCCGAGTCAGGACTAGGCCCGCTAATGGCTTTTCCCAGGCTCCTCTGGTGGGAAGGGGTCACTGTTAGGAGAGGGTGTGGGGGGACATTTTTCTAGAGAGCTTGCTTTTTGTTGATCCCAAATTCTGCTGGTTGCCTTGTGTCTGATTTTGAAACCAGTTGCTACAGCAAAACACGTTTTACATTAAATTATAATGTACATTTGTAGCAACAGCATAGTCACTAAAGACTTTAAAATGTCGATTTAAAAACTACTGGAAATGCTTAGTAGTTGACAGTGAGGCTTTATAGTTATTTTAGTCAGGGTTCTTCTTTTTTTGTTTGTTAACAATAATAGAAATGCATGTCACAGTAGCTGTGATAGGCAGAAGAGGACTTTATTACGAGGATAGAAGAGGCATTTTACAGAATGGGCATGGAGCTCAGGCAGCCTGAGAGCCACACAGGACACAGACTACTCTGCTTCTTGCCTCAGCTTTTCCCTCTGCTTCTCTCTTCTGCCTTCATGCCTGTCCGCTGATGTGATCCAACACGGCCTCCCCACAGGCCCATGTTTACACGACCCCCCCTGAGCCATCTTCCACACTGAGCGGCAACTCTCAGTCCACCCCCGCTGAGTCACATGTCGAGTGTGGGTGCTGTGACCAAGGTTAGGAGTACGGGGCCAAGTCCTGCAGGCACAGCTGAGCTGAGGGGGACCCAGCCTGGTGAATGAGGTGTACATTTCAGAGAGGCGGAGTACTGGTGGAGAGAGATGTCAAAAGATGTCTTCTGTGAATTCCAGAGCCCTCCTAACGTGCCCTTCTACAGCATGGTAGCTCTAAGGACCGAGGCAAACAGCGTTTTCATGCAAAGTCAGACCACAGATCCAGGCCTATTATAGATTAGGAGGAAACTTGCATGTTATCTGCGATCAGCACTTATGTGAAGACCTGGCAGTGATCTGTATTATTTATGTGTGTGCGTGTGCGCACCCATTGTGTTCATTAGGTTTGGGGCGCTGAGCTATGTTTGTTTTTTTTGAATTGGCTGATTTCCAGTCTTCTGGTGTTTTTTTTTTTTGTGTGTGTGTTTTTGTTGTTGTTGTTGTTGCTAATATGGAGTTATCTATTCTTTCTAATTTAAAATATATAACAACTCGCTACCTCTTGGAGCTTTGGGGGAATAATTGTTTAATGGTTACCTTAGTTCTCAGCTGGAGCTATTTCTGCTTAGCTTTGGTCTGGAGCGTCTTACGCATTTGGATCTTTATTTTCTGTCCTGAGCACTGGGCAGGGCAGCCCCGCCTGCTGGGAGCCCTGAACTCTGAGACTGCGTGTGCCGGAGGCTGGGGTCGCGGTTCGGGCTGGTTGCCGGAGGGAAGGGCCCGGAGTTCTTCAGCGGATAACCAGGGGCCTACTTTTCCCCAGGGCACTGCAGTTTGTTCGTTTTGTTTTTAAATATATTTTTATTGATTTCAGAGAGGAAGGAAGAAGAAGAAGAGAGAGAGAGAGAGAAACATCATCGATGAGAGAGAATCATTAATTGGCTACCTCCTGCACGCCCTCCCCTGGGGATCAAGCCTGCAACCCAGGCATGTGCCCTTGACTGGAATCGAACTTGGGACCCTTCAGTCCGCAGGCCAACGCTATATCCACTAAGCTAAACTGGCTAGGGCTGCATTTTGGAAAGTCCCTTATCCAGGGCATATCTGATTTCAAGTTGTGACAAGACATTAAGGTGGGGATGTTTTGCTTTCAAGATTTAGCTTGGAGCAGTGGTTCTCAATTGTGGCGGCACATCAAAGTCACCCGGGCAGCTTCTGAAACATGGTGCCCAGAATCACCTAGACCAGTGGCTGGCAAACTCATTGGTCAACAGAGCCAAATACCAACAGTACAACGATTGAAATTTCTTTTGAGAGCCAAATTTTCTAAACTTAAACTTCTTCTAAAGCCACTTCTTCAACATAGACTTGCCCAGGCCGTCGTATTTTGTGTAAGAGCCACACTCAAGGGGCCAAAGAGCCACATGTGGCTCATGAGCTGCAGTTTGCCGACCATGGGCCTAGACCACTGAGTCTGAATCGCTGGTCATGCTCCAGAAGCCAGTCGGCCCTGTTTTGCACACGGTTCTGGTGCAGAGTGCGGATTAAGAACGAATGGCTTCGAGGTATCTGGAGAAACCCCAAACTTGAATGTTTTAGATTTACGAGATGTTAGCTAAAAATGGAAGGGTTTGCTTCTCATTGTCATTGTCAACGATTAAAAGCAAGGCCCTGGGAGCTGCTCAGTGTTTTTACTGTTTTAAGTTTTGTTAGCAGACTGAAAACTGGGATTTTCCCCCTTGAAGGTGGCTGCCACATTGTGGCTGGGCCACCTTAGAGCTGGAAGGACATGAATAGGGGACAATATTAAGTTTGTTGTAGGCAAGACTTTCTAGAAAGCAGAGGCCAGCATCTGAGAGCTAGATGGGCACTGTGCGTGACCTGGACTCCCAGAGTATCAGGAACCTTCGACTGGTGCCTCCACCCTGGCCACACATGAGAATCCACTGGGGAGCTCCGTAAAAATGCAGACGGCAGGCCCCATCCTTGGAGATTCTGATTCCATAGGATTGGAGTGGCTGGGGAATCTGCATTTCAATCAGTGACAGTCACTGTGCTTTCTGATACATAAGTTGTCCTGTCTTTCACCAATGGGAGCCCTTTCGTGTCACCTCCTATGTCAACATGATCCCTTCATTTTTGTTAACTTCCTTGCTCTGTGGCACAATGAGATATTCCAACGTGATGTACATTTCCCACTGAAGACCTAGATTCAGGCCTTCCTCAGGGCGCTGGTTTCTTTAGTGGAGAGTCACATCAGAAACCACAGTCTGGCTGAGAGGATAGTCATTGCTACTGGACTGCTGTTGCTTTTAGGTCTTTTCGGTGGACAGGGCTAGCAAGTACTTATTTCTTAAAAGGAACGATCATGGGATTGTAATTAGGGCAGGTGGTGTTACTTTTCCACAATTCTTCCTCCCCTCCTCATCCTTGTCATAACTCCTCTGTGGGTATGTACAGTGTATGTCCTTATTGTGTAAATTTTGGGGTTGGCCCTGTGACTTAGGCACAAGTAATGTAAGGGGTGAGCTGAAGTGGTCAGAGGCATGGCATGCTTCCACCAGTCCTCTCGGAATGTCTGCTCTCCATGGTGGACTGGTAGCTATTGCTCGTTTAGCCAGAATCCCAAACCCAAAGCCTGCAGTCCAGCCCAGCCTGGCACAGCCCAGGGGAACCCGGCAGAAATCATTGAGTTGCAGTCGTTCTCCAGACGTTTGAGCGTGAAAGAAGCCGTGTTGCTGTAAGCCTCTGAGGGCTCTGTGTTTATACCACTTTATCTTGTAGAAACACAACCAGCACAATGTTGATCTCTCCACTTCCAGTCTAACCTCACGAAGTTGTAAACTTCCTTCCCTTGATGTTTAAAATATATTTTTACTGATTTCAGAGAGAGGAAAGGAGAGGGAGAGAGAGATCGATACATTAGTGTTGAGAGAGAATCATTGATTGGTTGCCTCTTGCATACCCCACAGCCGGGATTGAGCCCACAACCCAGGCCTGTGCCCTGACTGGGAATTGAACCGCGACTTTCTGGTTCATAGGTCGACGCTCAACCTTGGCACTTCCCTTGATTTTAATATGGTGTCTTCTACACTGACAATTTTGGTTCCTAACAACATTAAATAATTACATTTTTTATCACATATAAAAAATAGTTTTAAAATAACTATCAATGTTACTATTAACCAGCAGACTGCTGTTAAAGCTTAACACTTCTTTGCAACTCCATTTGTCTTTAGTTCCTCTTCTTATCTTCTCTCCCTCCAAGCCTCCCACTGACACATCCCGGTGGGCCTCCCTCTTCACTTCCCCCGGAGGCCGTTGGAAGCACCAGGGCAGAGCAGGAGGGCTATGCCCCTGGGTTCGGATCTGCCGCCTGAGACCTCGTTGTAATCCTGGCGCCGGGATCAGGGCTGAGAGCAGACTTTGGTTGAATGGATGGAGAGTGGCTGAAGGACTGGATGAGAGGAGTGCTGTCACAGAGAACTCTGAGGCCCATGGCCAGGGGGTGCGTCCCAATTAAGGGATCATTCTTTTACCAGGGGGCCTGTTTTGTGGTGTCACCACTTTCCCCAGAGCCAGGCTTTCGCCGGGTGAGCTCAGCCTTTGAAGATTCCAATTTCCAAACGCTGTTGAGAACCGAGTGGAGCTGCGGCTTCTGCTCCTTTCTGCAGGGGGACCGCAGAGCATCATCCCAGGCTGAGAGGAAGCCAGGCAGACGGTGAGTTCAGGATTGGCAGGGAGCAGGGAAAATGGAAATTAGCGAATGTGGAGCCACAACTGCCCCGGTCCCTGGTGACTCCAACAAGTGAAAATTTTATCAAGGATTGGCGCGCGCGGACGCAGATACAACTTGCATATAATAGCTCGCAGCTGTGTTTGACTTAGCAGTGCGGCCGGGAACCCTGTCACCGCGGTGGTGGATTGGGTTGCAGGGGCCGGGTGGGTGCCTGACGAGCGGAGGCCAGGGCGAGGGCTCGTGGGGAAGGACGGCTTTCCAAGGGGTCTGGGTGGCGGCAGCCTTGCGAGAAGGCACATTTTCGGGGTGGCGTTTTGTTCCCACCAGCATCCTCTAGCAAATAAATCTGCCTGTCATTATGCCCAACTCCCAGAATACGGAACTGAAGGTCCAGCCGTTTCTCAGAAGCCAGTTTAAATGTCAGAACTGGTTTTGTCATTAGTTTCCACGCAGAGCCGCATCCAGGGAGAACTGCCGTTCTTAGAATGTGCTGAAAAGGAGCATGGTGCGCGCGCTGCTCGCTCCAGGGTCCTGGCCAAGCCGTGCTCCGGGCCGCTCCCGCTGCGCAGTGCGCTTCAGAGAAGGAGGCGATCCTACAAAGCTGGGCTGCCTCCCAGCCTGCCCTTCCCAGCTCAGACTCTGGACAAGTCACTGCTCATTCTCCTCATGCTTCCATTTCCTCATGTGTAAGATGGGGAAAGCACAGTTTTACTCACAGTGGGCATGTCAGAGCTGAGGTCAGTGCCCACATGCCATGTTCCCAGGAACCTGTGACTCAGTCCTCAGCAGCACAAGTTTGCATGACTCTGTGCATTAGGACACAAGGTCGTGCTCAGCAGAACCTTCGGGCTGCCTGCGTGGGAGAACAGGTGACGCTTTCAGCAGCATAGAGGTTAAGAGCATTGAACTTGGAACCCTTCAGACCCGAGTTTACATGCTGGCTGGGCCCCTGGATGGCAGGGAGGCTGGGGTCCAATGAAGATGTGCATCATGGTGCGCGGAGGGCCTGTGGACATTGAAGGGAGACTTGCTCTGCCTTGGAGTCGGGACATCGGCATGGAGCCTTGAAGGCTGCCAGCGATCTTATCTTGTGGATGATTTGGAAAATGGCATGGGAGCTGAAAAGGGCATTTCAGGCAGAATGAATAGCTCATTGAAAAAGCTGATAATTTGGAGAAAAACAAAGATGGTGGCATAGGTGAATACTTAAACTGCTGCCTTGCACAACAATTTCAAAACTACAGCTAAAAGACAGAACAGACATCATCCAGAACCACAGGAAAGCTGGCGGAGTAGAAATTCTACAAATAGAAGGAAAGAGAGGGGCTCACAGAGACTCAGAGGAGCTGCAAAAAGCTGAAGTACAGAGACACGCGTGGAGAGGACGGGCGGCGGAGGGCCTGGCTGGCTTCCTCTAGGGGGAGGGAGACAGAAACTCCCGACTGCACTGAACCCCACTTCTGGGCAAGACTCATAGGTGGGGAGTCTTGACTGTCAAATAAAGGGAGGAGTGCACGGAAACTCAGGGGAGCTGTGAAAGGCAAAGGTCTGGAGGAATGTGCGCCAGTGCATGCAGAGATGACTGACTGCTGATTGTGCTCTGGCTTTCTCTAGTAGGAGGAAGACTGAACCTCTTAACTGTGCTGAATTCCACTTCTGACTGCACTGAACCCCAGTTTCGGGTGAGACCCTGGGGACCCAGACTCATAAAGGTGAACGGAGTGTATGGAAACTCAGAGGAGACGTGCGAGGCAGAGGTCTGGAGGTGTGCATGTGTGCACACAGAGAAGGCTGCGATTACCGAGGGACATGTACCTTGCTTGCGGGCACATCTCCAGTGTGGGGTGTGCAGGAGGTGGCTGATCGATGTCTCTCTCTCATCGATGTTTCTGACTTTCTATCCCTTTCCCTTCCTCTCTGTGAAAAATCAATAAGATATATTTAAAAAGAAAAAAGAAAAAAAAAAGAAAATACGAAGACAAAGGAACAGATCACAAACGAAAGAAATGGAGGAAAACAAATGACAGGATATAGAGTTCAAAACCACGGTTCTAAGATTTTTCAAGAATTTCCTAGTAAAGATTGATAAATTTAGCGAGACACAAGAGGAGATGAAAAAGGACCAACTAGAAATTAAACACACACTGACTGAAATAAAAAATATAATACAGAAACCTAACAGCAGACTAGAGGAATGCAAGAATCAAGTCAAAGATTTGAAATACAAAGAAGCAAAACACTCAACCAGAAAAGCAAAAAGAATAAAAAAATATGAAGATAGTGTAAGGAACCTCTGGGACAACTTCAAGTGTCCCAACATCTGAATTATGGGGTGTCAGAAGAAGAGAGAGAGCAAGATACTAAAAGCCTATTTGAAGAAATAATGACTGAAAACTTCCCCCACCTGGTGAAAGAAATAGACTTACAAGTCTAGGAAGCACACAGAACCACAATCAAAAGGGATCCAAATAGGATCAGACCAAGACACATCATATTTAAAATGCCAAGAGCAAAAGACAAAAAGAGAATATTAAAAGCAGCAAGAGAAAAACAGTTACAAGGGAGCACCAATATGACGGTCAGCTAATTTCTCAACAGAAACTATGCAGGCCAGACGGGAGTGGCAAGAAACATTCAAAGTGATGAAAAGCAGAACCTACAACGAAGATTACCCCGCTAAGCTATCATTCAGAATTGAAGGTCAGATAAAGAGTTTCACAGATAAGAAAAAGGAGCTCATCACCTCCAAACCAGTATTATATGAAATGCTGAAAGTTATTCTTTGAGAAGAGGAAGAAGAAGAAAAAGGGAAAGATAAAAATTATGAACAACAAATACATGTCTATCAAGTGAATCTAAAAATCAAGTAAATAAAAAATCTGATGAACAGAATAAACTGGTGAATATAATAGATTCAGGGGCATAGAAAGGGAGTGGACTGACAATTCTCGAGGGGAAAGGTGTGTGGGGGGTGCGGGAAGAGACTGGACAAAAATTGTACACCTATGGATGAGTCAATGGGGGGAGGTAAGGGCAGAGGATGGGGTGGAAAACAGGTGGAGGAGAGCTATGGGGGGAAAAAAGAGGACCACTTGTAATCTGAACAATAAAAATTTATTAAATAAAAAAAAATCAATAATCTTTTGAGCAAAACTAAACATGACTTTTGATGCTGGTGTATGAGAAAAAGAAAAGCTGAGCCTGCCATTCTCTTGGTTCTCTGTTCCTCAAGGACATCGCTGCCAAGGGTGTTGGCATGCCCAAAGACAGTGTGTCATTTCTTCCAGCTGGCACTGGCACTGAGAGCAGGCAGGGTCACAGAGGCCCGCGGATGGGTATCTAGCGGGTCTGAGTGTGATGCACACGAGCTGCAGTGTGTACCAAAGTCAGTGGGCGGGAAGCTGTAGCTCTGTGGCCTGTGCTCTGTCCAATCTTCTCACTGCCCCGCCAGCTCTGCTCCATCCCCAGCGCCAGGTTTCCCGTGGTCAGACCAACCTTCACGCTCCCCTTCACTCATCTCATCCTCTGCTGTGCTACCTGCTGGAGAGACACAGCCACGGAGAAAGGGACATGGGCACGATCCAACCAGAGTGAGGGCAGAATGGATACAAACAGACAGGAAGTACTGGGCCTGCAAGGACATCCAGGAGCGGGTGGGGAGTGGGTACGGGCAAGAAGCAGAGCTTTCTTTGTTAGCCTTGGGGACTCACTGAGGAACTTCAAAAGGGGAGTGACATGACAGGTTGGTGTTTTAGCAAGTTCATTCTATCCACTGAAACAGGGAGACTGGTCCACAGGCTTTGCAATGGTCTGTGTGAGACAAGGGTCGTGGTAACAGAGAGAGGGGAGGGCCGGGTGCTGAACTGGTTGAGGCTGCTGTGGAGCCGAGACCAGGGTAGACAGGAGTGAAAGCAGTGGACCATGCATTTGGGGAGCAGAAAGAGCAAAGGTCAAGGAGGAGGTAGAGAAGGTTGTCCGGTGATAGGAGAGGCCCAAGGAAGTAGCCTGGAAGTCAAGCAGGTGGTCAGCAGTGTTTGACCTGGGGGAAGGAGGGGACTGATGGCCTGAAAGACGCAAAAAGGGCTGAGGGAGCATGGGGCAAAGCAAAGATTTGATTAGGGTTAGAGGACAGAGAGGGAGGCGGGGAGGCCATGGGGGAAGCAGGAGTTCCAAGTTCAGGGTCGTGGGGGCAGAGTATTGGTGACTGTGCTTGAAGGGGTGATGGCGGTGCCGTGTGGGTGGATGATGGACTTCCTGGGAGGAGGTTGAGGTGCTGGGAGCCGTCCCTGGAGATGACAGCAGATGGGAGAAGAGAAGGCGATGACCCGGAGCTAAGGGCATAAGGACATCCTAGGGCTGAGAGCTGACAGCAACGTGGAAGGAAATGGCGGTGCCGGGAAATAGTTTGCGCTTCCCCAGAGGACAGCTATGGGCCTGGACCGGGAGCCTCATGAGATGAGGGACCAAAGTGTCACCACTACCTGCCACCCGAGTGAAGGCACAGGCCGATGCTCCGTGTGAGTGGAAGGCAGTCAAGAGGTGGTCTGGGGGGTGCTGTCCTTGCTCTCCTCCTCACTGTGGCCCGGAGAACCCGGTATTAAAGGAAAAGGCAGAGCCTAAATGCTTTGGGACATGATCCAGATAGAACTCCTGTCACTGAGAGGCACTCAGAGCTTGAGACCCAGAGTGTGACCCACGGGCCGGCCTGCAGGATGAACACTTGGGGGAAGAACAGTTTCCCCCGGGCCGGGCCGCAGGACACACTCGTCCAGGAAAACACTGCCTCTGGTTCAGGAACCTGACCCTCTGGCCTTTGTCTGGATGCTGTTTGCCTCTCTGAAGAAGCGGGCATTCCAGAAGGCCGAGGTCAGTGTTGGACTCCGGACAAACCCTGTGTGTCTTTGCTGCTCCCTGGAATCTCAGCGCTGGGCCGGGGAGGAGGGAAGAGCTTTGCCAGCGGGGAGATCGGTTTCGCTGACATCATTAAAACCCTCGCTCAGGTCACATGCTGGGCAGTCTTCTCAGACCATTTCCCTGCACTGCCCCAGCCTGGCCCAATTACCGCCACCTCTTCAGTTACATCTCCCCAGGGTCAGTCCCGCCCCCAACATCCTCTCCCCTGCAGAGACGTCTTGCTAAAGGCAGTCTTACCGCTTCTGGGTCCCGCCCAGCACCCCCTCTGAGGTGCAGACCTATTGGCCAGGCCCTGCGGGGGTGGCCGGCAGCAGCCCCCCTGGCCTCCAGGGCCACAGCATACGTCACACTCCCCCCCTCTTTAGCCTTCCCTCCAGTCTCAGTACCTTCCCACCCGCTGGAATGCTCTCCTCACCTCTCACAGAGACTCCACTCCTCTCGCCTCAAGAGAAGGAATGAGCAGCTTCGCTCCAGGGTAGCACAGGTCCCCTGCCCTTCGCCCCCATCCTGCCACTCCTGACTTCTTAGGAGTAGCTTTTCACCATGGTGCTGAAATGTCAGGACTTTGGAAAGTTTGAATAATTCTTGTGTCAAGTCTGTCTCGCCGCTAGATTATAAACTTCACCTACAGGAGGATCGTAGCAGTGCCGTTCACCCCATAGCCTGTGACCCAGGGCAGTGCCTGGTATGTGGTCAGTACATTTAGGATGTAGTAGGAGGAGGAATAGTAACAGTAATAATATTGAATTCTCTGGACTTCTATGCTATACTGCCTCTCTCCATTAAACAACCATGCACTTGAATTAGGTGGTAGGGTCATGGCTCAGGTGTCCCCCAGTTGGGCCCGGCATGGGCGGAGTGATGGCTCCTGGCCTAATGCTGTCTCTTTCATCTATTACCGCTCTGGGTTTGCATTTGTTATTTGCTTCTCTTTTCCTAGTGTTTGCTGTCTTCATTGTGACAACTTCTTGCGACAATGGAAGCAAAGTGGGAAAGGGCTTCCCCAGCTCCACTCAGGGTGGAGATGGAGGTTGGAGGCCCTCTCTGCGAGGAGGGCGGGGAGAGCGGGCCGGGGCAGGAGTCGGTCTGGCTGCAGACACAGGCCAGCAGCAGGTTTTATCCAGCGAAACCAACTTCCAGACTCATTTTTTTCCTCCCTTCTTGAGTGTGGAGATGACATTAGTTCTGGTTAGGAACCAAATTTCCTTTTAAATGAATTAATAACACAAAACAGAAACCCTGGTGAACAGCTGTTTTTATCCACGGGGACTTGGCGCTTGGTGGGGATTGCTGTCTGCGAGGAAAACAGGGTTTGTTGGGCTCTAATGGCCGGAGCAACAGCAGGATCCCAGCGGGCTGAGCGAGTGGTGGGAGGATCAGTCCCAGGGGCAGGAAGGGCTGCGTTTGCAACCTGGCTCTGTCGCTCTCTAGCTGTGGGACCTGGCAGGTTCCCTCACTTCCCGGTGCCTGCGTTTCCTTATCTGTGACATGGAAAAGATACAATCTCCCAGCCGTGTGATGATCAAAGGAGATTGCCCAGGCAGGTGGGGCGGCCTGCCCAGGGCAGAAACTCACCAGTTATTTCTTCTCCTTTGAGAGAAGTCAGGGACGGACCAGAGGGAAAGCAAGGGCAGCGCTCTTTAGTCAAGCGGAGAAGGGCCCTGGGGAAGACCTTCCCTGTCCTGCTGTGTCCCTTCTCCAGCCGCAGAGTCTGGCACATGGTAAGATCATGCTTGCCAGTACTTGTCAATGCTTGTTGAATGAACGAGAGGCAGATAGAAGAGCATTTCTTTCTGTATGGCCTCAAGCTTAAGGGCTTGCGCTCTGGAGTGAGAAGGACCTAGGCTTGTATCGGTGTGAAATAGGTCTCAGTTTCCGTGTATGTAAAATAATGGAGGTGATGATAGGACTGCCTCCAAGAATTGGACATGAGGACTGAATGAGATATTTTAAAGTGTTGTTTTTTTAGGTAATTGACATGTAATAAATCACACATAAATAAAGACAACAATTTGATGAATTGGGCTGTGTGTATGTACCTGTGAAGCTGTCATCAAATCAACATAGTAAACATACCCATCCCTCAAAAAGTATTCTCACGCTCCTTATGCTCCCTCCTCTCCAACTCCTTCTACTGTCTTGAAGTCAGGTGGTCCTTAAATCATATTCTATTCAAAATTGTTTTGGCTCTTCCTCCACATTTCCATATGAATTTTATAATCAGCTAGTTAGTTGCATGACAAGCCAGATAGGCTGCTGATTGTGGCTACATTGGATCTGGAGAGCAATAAGGAGGAAATTGGCATCTGGACAATACTGAGTCACTTCAACCATGAACACAGTGTATTTCTTTATACATATGGGTCTTCTTTAATTTATTTCAGTAATGTTATATAGTTTTCATTGTATAGTGTACATCTTTTATCAGATTTATTCCTAAGTACTTTACTTTCTGTGCTGTTATAAATGTTATTTAAGTTAAATTCCACTTTTTCATCACTAGCTTATAGAAATATAAGCTAATATTATTTTTTAATTGACCTTGTATCCTACAACTTTGCTTAAATTCACTTACTCTACATTTTTTTTAGATTCTATAGGATTTTCTACATAGATGGTGATGTCTCTGTGAATAGTAACTGCCTTCTTTCTTTCTTTCTTTTTACCTGATCAGTCTGGCTAAGTCTATCAGTATTATTGATCTCAAAAAGAAAGTTTTGGATTTCATTAATTTTTTCTATTGCTTTTCTGTTTTCTAATCCATTGATTTCTATTCATATATACACTGAGTAGCCAGATTATTATGATCTCTGAATGCATAATAATCTGGCCCTGTGTATGAATTTGTGCATGGGTGGGGTCCAGCCAGCCTGGCTAGGGGGATGGGATATAGGCAATAGGCCAGCCTGCTGGTCGAACTCCTGGTTGAGGATACAATTTGCATACTAGCCTTTTATTATATAGGATATACACTGAGTGGCCAGATTATTATGCGTTCAGAGATCATGATAATCTGGCCACTCAGTGTATATACTTAGTGATTTCAGAGAGGAAAGGAAAAGGAGAGAGAGAAAGAAACATCAATGATGAGAGAGAATCATTGACTGCCTGCTTCCTCCATACCCCAGAATGGGGATCAAGCCTACAACCCAGGCATTGCCCTGACTGGAATTAAACCTGGGATTCTTCAGTCCACAGGCTGATACTCTGTCTCCTGAGCCAAATGAGATAGGGTTCTGTTCATATTTTTTATTATTTTTTTCTCTGCTGACTTTGAGTTTAATTTTCTCTTTTCGTTTCTTGAAATAGAAGCTAAGGTCAATCACTTGAGATCTTTCTTCAGTTCCAGTGCAGGCATCTAGAGCTAGATATTTCCTTCCAAGCATTGCTTCCCCACCTCCCTTCCTACGTCCCATTTTTGCATTTTGGGGCTTCATTTCCATCAGTTCAAAAACACTTTCTAATTTTCCATTGGATTTCTTTTGATCCATGAATTATTTAGAAATGTGTTTAGTTTCCAAACATTTGGGAATTTTCTAGGTATTTTATCCTATTGATTTCTAATTCCATGTGGTTAGAGAACATATTTTGTATAATTTGAATTATGTTAAAGTTATTGAGATTTGCGTTATGGCACAGAACACGGTCAATCTTGGTTAAGTTCTGAGTGAACTTGAAAAAAATGTGTATTCTGTTGTTTTGCATACTGTTCTATAAATATAATTTAGGTCAAGTTGGTTAATAGTGTTATCAAAGTCATCTATATCCTGATTTTTTTCCAACTATTTGTCCTGTTAACTATTGAGAGAAGAATATTGAAATCTCCCATTATAATTGTAGATCTGTTGATTTTTTCCTTTAAATTCTATCAGGTTTTGCTTCCCGCATTTTGAAATTCTATTATTAGCTGCATAAACATTTATAATGGTTATGTCCTCCTATTGAATTTACCATTTATCATTATGAAATGAACTGCCTTATCCTTGGTAATATTCTTGGCGTGAAATGGACTTTGTTTGATAACATAGCCATCTTTCTTTTGATCAGTGCTAGCATGTGCTATGGTTTGAATGATTGTGTGCCTCCTAAATTCTTGTGTATAAATCCTAACTCCTACAGTGATGGTATTAGGACATGAGCCTTTGGGTGGACCCCTCATAATTGAGATTAGTGAGCTTATGAAAGAGAACAGTTCATTTCTTTTACCATATGAGGACCCAGTGAAAAGACGCTGTCTACAAACCAGGACTTCCCAGCCTCCAGTACTGTAAGAAATACATTTCTGTTGTATTTATGGAATTTTTGTTATAGCTGTTTGAGTGATAGCGTGAGATATCTTTTTCATCCTGTTACTTTACACCTATTTGTATCTTTGTATTTAAAGTGGGTTTGTGGCAGGCAGCATAAAGTTGACTCCTGCATTTTCATCCACTCTAACAATTTCTGCCTTTAATTGGGATTTATATTTAATGTGATTATTGACCTGGTTGGATCTAACTCTGTTCTTTGTTCTTCTTCTCCTCTTCTCCTGACTTCTTTTACCCTCATGTGCATCTGTTTGTTTCTACACTGATTCCAGCTGAAGTCAGAACATGTCAAATGAAAAGAGTGCAAGACTGCTTTTGTTTCGGTTCTTTTTTGAATTACCACATTCATATCCATCCGTCTTCTTTTTTTTAATTAAATTTATTAGGGGCGGAGGGGATCAATGGGAGAAAAAGGGGGACATCTATAATATTTCCAACAATAAAGATAAAAATGTTAAAATAATTAAATTTTTGGGGATGACATTGGTTAATGAAATTATATAGGTTTCATGGTCCAGTGGTAGTACTCTTGTCAGTGATCACATGACACCTGAGAGGAGAAAGCACCCACCTTCCAAAGACTCATGGGGCGAAGAGAATGTACTGAGGAGAAGGCTTCCCTCGGAAAGGCTGGAACTTTCCCCAGATTTGGACTTACCCCAGCACAGACACCTAGTTTTGAAATCCCCTCAGCGCTGCTTAGAGCACTGCCACGTGAAAGAAGCCACTCTGCAGGAGAGAACTCGCTGAGGCCAGATAACTGGGACCTGACCCGGCAGGGTTATGGCGTGAGCAGAGGAAGGAGTTAAAGCAGTTCCTGTGTCAAATGACGTCATTCCTAGACTAGCCCCATCGTCTGGTATTTTGAAGTGGGTCAGGGAAAGAGTCAGCAGCCGCGCCATTTCTTAGGAAATTCATTGCACCAACGGCTCGTAATGGTCTCGGTGCACCAGCTCCTGCTGGCATCTGCTCCTTGCATGTTGTCAGCGTGCAAGAAGAGTTCTTTTATTGCAGACCCCTTTGGGAACCTGCCAAGTTTCAAAACGGCGAACGGTTTCCTTGCCAAGCTAACTTCTGGCTGGAAGGAATGTCAAGGCTGTCTGTGGGATGGAGCTTCTGCTTTGTCTGGCAGCACATCTGGATCGGGAGCTTTAAGGAAGCAGGAGGGCCTGCCTCCCACCGTGGCCGTGGCTTTCTGTGGCTGCGGCTTTCTGTGGCCGCATGCACTGCTGTCATGTGGTCCCCGAGCCTGCAGTCTTGGCGGAGCTGGGCCCACGCCTCGGCCTTCTCCGGAGGCTTCGCTACCAACTAGAGCAGCACAGCGCGCTGCTTCCACTGCCCAGTTCCCGGCTCTCCAAGGGCAAGCCTCGAGCTACTTGCCTGAACTTCAGACCGAAGTCCTACTTTTTTTTCTTTGAAAGTAAAGCAAAACACACAAAACAGAGAAAGAGGAATTCATTCGTGGCTTGGCTTACTTACCAGCTATTTTTGGCCATGTGAGTGAGGTAAATCTTTCAACTCACTATTCTAGATGGTTCTGAAAAATGGGCGGTTTTGGCCCTGCTGCCCCCTGAGGAGCCTGGGCTGGGCAAGGTGGTAAGCTCTGTGTCGCTGGAGGAAATATTTGTGCAGCCAGAGTGGCAGAGTCGTGCCGAGTCTCCGCAGCAGGAATCTGGAGATACCTAGAAGCCCCGCCCTTCTCTCTGGAAGGCTGCTTCCGCTCAACAGAACACACACGGGGAGTGTGGGTGACAGTCCTTCCTTGGGATAGTCCATCAGCGACAGAGACCTTTACATTGCTCTCCTTGGTGACTTGAAAGAAAAGATAATGATGTGGACTTGATTCAACTGGAAAACTTGGAGATCACAGCCAGCTTAAAAAATATATAAAAATATACATATATATATATGTATATATGTGTGTGTGTATATACATATATACTTATATATATGTATATATAAATATATTTACTTATTGATTTCAGAGAAGAAGGGAGAGGGAGAGAGAGAAACATCAGTGAGAGACAATCATTGATCGGCTGCCTCCTGCACGCCCCACACTGGGGATCGAGTTCACAACTCAGGCATGTGCCCTGACCAGTAATCAAACCATAACCTCCTAGTTCATAGATGACACTTAGTCACTGAGCCATGCCAGCAGGGCTCATTGCCGGCTGTGACATCTGACACTCACTGCAAAGTGGGCTTTGCAGTGATAATCTGGTAGGGTTTGCAGTCAGGGTTTTCAGCATCTGCTGGAAAACAGAGTCAAGTGGACGGAATATCAAGGAGCATCCTGTGTTGGATGTCAGGGAGTGTTTCACAAGTTCAACTTTATAATCAATAAGAGTGATTATAACTTTTGTGTCAGTCACTATTCTAATAATTTTACATAAACTAAACCATTGAATATTCATAACAGTCATAAGGAAGGCACTTTTAAAAATTAATTTGAGAGAGTGAGGCAGGAAGGGAGAGAGAGAGAGAGAGAGAGAGAGAAACACCAATTTGTTCTACTTATTTATGCATTTATTGGTTACTACTTCTTTCATTGCCCTGCCTGGAGATTGAATCCATAACCTTGGTGTATCCAGAAGATGCTCTAACCATCTGAGCCACATGGCTAAGGTCAGGAAGGCACTTTATTATCCTTATTTTCAAACAGTAGGCTGGGGCCCGAGAGGTTATTGATCTGCTCAGTGTCAGATTCGAACTCAGGTGGTCCGGCTTGAGGGTCCACATGTCAGCCCCTGGGAACTGCCTCTCGTGCCAGCCTGCGGCGCTGGAGTTCATGTTTGCTCTCACTGGCACAAGTTTGGATTTTTTAAAATTCTTTTCAGGAAGTTAGTATTAATTCTTTTTTTTTTTTTTTGCTTGAAAAATTAGGAAACAGAAATAATCTCTGAAAATACTTTTTCATTTAGATTTAATGTGAAGATACATTATGAATAAAATTTCACATAATTTTTAACACATATTTTACTGTGGAAGGAGCCCATAGCTTTCATTATATTCCAAAGGACTTGAAACTCAAGGGCAGGGACCACATCTAGTGTGCTGTCTCTCAAATGCCTGGTGTGGTCCTGGGCACATAGTATTTGTTCAGTAAATTTTCAAGGACTCACTGAATGAAAAGTTACTGTGCTTAAAGAATTGAACTTCCATCTGGAAAACTCACTTTCTCAAGTCACATTACCTTCTGCTCATCGATACAGGATATCACTCATTCACTCAACAGTTAGTTACTCAACAGCAGCTATAGCCAAGTACTTAGTGTACAGAGGCAAACAGCTTAGATTCTTAGGTGCTATCCTATTATCTTAGGAGGGAGCGGACACAGAATAGTAAGGGGTCCACCTGATGTGGCTCCCTATGTGGTTGATCATTGACCTATGGACCAGTGGCTGGGGGCTCTATCCCCAGTACAGGGTATGCAGGAGGCAGCCCCTCAATAATTCTCATCATTGATGTTTCAATCTCCTCCACTTCCTCTCTGAAATCAGTAAAAATATATTTAAAAAAAAGAATAGTAAAAGGATTGCACGTGCACACAGGAGCATCTATGTGGTCTGGGAGTGATGGGGGGTTAGGAAAGCTTGTCTGGTTTTTAGCCAAGCCCTGAGGAATGAGGTGGATTTGCTCAATGAAGGGGAGGAGAAGGATATTTCTAGGAAAGAGAGTACCATCAAGGCCTTAAGTGAGAGCATAAGACAGAGGAGTGAACAAAATATTCCACCTGGCTGGGTCACGCTCAGAGGCTGGGCAGCTGGCTGGCTGGTGGAGGAAAGCAGATGATGGAGGGTGGGGTGGAGCATTCGGTTTTGTGCGTGTTGAATGTGAGGTGCCTGTGAGATTCCTGCCTGGAGATGCCTAGTGCCATGGCTGCAACCAGAACACGTCTGTGTTGGATTCTGTGGGCATTACTGCAGGCCCTTGGGCAGAAGGCTAGGTTCTGGGAGTGCTGATCTGTCTGTGGGAGGGCTCCTGGCCTCGGGGCTGATTTGCCACTGGAGACTCATTAGTAGCCAAAGTATGTGGACACTAGTGGGACCCGGGGCAAATACCCCTGAAGGGGCAGCCTTGAGAGAAGTGGACGTAGTGATGACCAGAGCAGCCAGATGGTGATGCTGAGCGGGGAGGAGTGTCCCGATAGCGGGGAGCCCACCCCTCTTCTTCCCTCCCTCGTCCCTTCCTCCACTGAGGCCACCCAGGCTGACGCTGTGAGAATGAAATTGTGGGTAACCAGGTGAGTCAGGATGTTTTTACTTTCAAGTAACACGAAACAGCTTCCAGCCAGTTTGACAAAAGGGGACTTTGCCAACAAAAAGGGGAGTTGCTGTAAGCCTGAGGGGGTGTCTCCTGGGAGCTAGAAGTGGATGGAGCGGGATCCGGGCCTGGAAGTCTGGCCAGGCCCTCTCCTTTCATCTTTCCCCTCTGACGGCCTCACCCCTCCTTCCTGGCTTCCACGCTGGCTCCCCGACTTCCTGGTAGGCAAGGAGGTCCCCTATGCAGCTCCTGAGCCCTGGGGGCTGGTACTTTTCTCCCCTCTCCATTTACGTTCAAATTTGCATACAAGGATCATTAATGGCCCAATGGGGTTCAAGTTTCTGTCATTCAAGGTGACTTGCCACCCTGTGATGGGGTTAGAGCAAGGTGCAGTTTGCACAGAAGCAGGAGTGATGGAAAGCTGGGCCCTTTGTCCTCAGGTGTCATTTGCTTCTTGGGACCTTGGCCCTGAGACCCCCATCTGCTCCAGCCAGTGCCTTTCATGCTAATATTGTGCAGGCTTCTGAGCAGAGCCTGCGAAGGTGGGCAGGGGCGCAGGGAGGACGTGGTTGAATGAGTGATGCCTCCTGAAAATGAATGCCTCCGAACGAACCGCCCATGTGTAGACAGCTTTGATTGCATGTGGCTTAGGTCAGAGGTGGGAGCACTGGCCCGGTAGGAAGTAAGTGTTACATATTTAGTTAGGATTAAGAAAGATTTTGCACACGCACTAGGTCTGCATTTCAGTAACTCTTCCTGTGGCCTCTGGGGGACCCCAGACTGCCAGTGACCAGCTTGATCTCGCAGCCCTTTGGGGTGGAAGGGTCTCAGCGCCTCGGTTCCCTCCCCTGGCAGCGTGGCAGGAAGGGGTTCTGCCTTGCTGGGCAATGAGGGTGTTTCCCTGGTGACTGGTGATATGTGTGGAAGTTCCTTTCCTCTAGACACTTAATATTCAGCTGGATGTATTAGATTATAGCTCCAACGGGGAAAAAAATCTAACTGCATTTAAAATCCTTTATTTATATCTGGCTCATACTTAAAAAGCCATTTGACTAGGCTTGTACCTGAATGCAACTGAGACAGTGATGTTGACTCTCCCACCCCAAGATAGTTAAGAAAATAAATACCGTTTAATAGCATTTTGCATGCCAAGATTTAGTCTGAATGTCAGAGCATAAAAATGGGTTTGTATGTAATGGGAAGATCAACAGGCGGTCCCCCCACCCCTGGCCTCCCTCACGGAGTGGTCCTGCCAGCCCCTTCCTGCCCGTAAATACTTGGGGTTGCCTCATTGGCATGTCAGCACGGGCAGAAGCAGCCAGATGATTTTATGATCCATAAATGCGAGCACCAGACGTGCTCCGAAATTCATTAGTGTTTGCTTGTCATTACAAACAGCCTGTGTTGTTTGCCTTCCGACTAGACTGGCAGACAGGCAGGGCCCAACCGGGGTGTGGAGCGCTCCGAAGCCCTGGGTCTTGGGAAGTGAGACTTTAGAGCAAACTCTTAATTTATGGCCGAGGATGGTTTTGTTCTCCTGAGTGTAGGTCTTGAAAGTCTGAATCTTTATATGTAGATCAGCTTTTCCTTCTGTGGAAAATATGAGGTTCTTGGATAAAACCTACTCATAAACACAGTTGTGATTCTTCCCTCCCCGCTCCCCCACCCCCCGAATTGTGCATGAATTTTTTGGAGAGGGCAAGCCTCTCCGAACGCTGTGCCCAGACACTTTCCCTGCAGCCTGGGCCCACGTTGCAGAGCACAGCCCCCCTCCTCAGCCATCCTGCCCCCCTCCTGGTCCTGGGGCACTCAGGGTTCAGACTGGCCAGCCTTGCCGGCATCCCCCACGGTCCACCTCCGACCCCAGGTGATTGTAAGACTGCGGCGGTTCGAAGCCACTGCCCTCTGATGTGGGGGCGCGCCGAGCAGTCTTGGCTGCGTATGTGCTGAAGTCGAGGTTCAGGCAGCCCTTGGTGTCTGAGTGGCATCTGGAGGAGGGTGATATGTAAAGGGGCCAGATGGCTGAGGTCTCCGCGTGGAGTTATAGACGCGAATGTCATTAGAGGAGATTCTCTTCCAAATGATCATATGGCTCCTTAGGCTTTCCCGGGCCTGCTGGGCCGGTGGCTTTTTATGCTCATTATTCAGGCGTCTCGCACATCTTGACTATGTGTGAGGCTCCCTGCCTGGGGTTTCAGGGCCTCAAGAATGGGTAAGAAATCCCTGGTGGAGTGAGAAAGGTAAGAAATTCATACACACACACACACACACACACACACACACACACATATAAATATATATATAATTGTAAGGGCCACACGGAAGGGGGCAGACTAAGAGCTGTTTGGGAGGGAGCATCCTGGGACTCTGCTTGCTTCTTGCCTGGGAAGGTTGGTGTGATTTGGACACAAGAAAGGGCCTTCCAGGTGGAGGGAGTTGAAAACAGGGAAGAAAGCAGCCTGGTACCGGGACCGTGAGTGGATTAGTTTGGCGAGAGCAAAAGAGAGGGGAAGGGTATTGTGGAGCATTAGGCCAGAGGATAGAGCGGTCCCTTCGCAGAGGCCCAGAATGCGAGGCCCAGCCTCGTGGAACTCGGTTCTGTAGACACTGGCAGACCGGTGCTTCCTTCCAGCAGCAGCCAAAGCCCTCCAGGCCCTCCAGCCACAGCATGCTCCAAACCAAACCTGTGATTCTTTCCCAGAATCCTGCTGTGGTCTCCCAGCCCTGTAATGGCACACCTGCCCGCCCAGTCAGGCCAAAAACTTGTCATCAGCGACTTCTCCCTCCCCTGCATTCTCTGCTCTTTGCATCCCGTCTCCCCATCTACCACTCCCCCGTGCCTCCTCCCAGCTCAGGCTGCCCTCTCACTCCCCCCTCAGTTACTAGTGTATGCTTACCTGCCAACAGGCATCTACACGCACTGCTGCCTCATCAATACTCTGCCCCCCGCCCCCCACTGCAATTTTCAAATCTCTATCCCCGCCACTGAGCTGCTTCAGAATTTCCACTGGTTTCCCCATGCCCATAGGATCAGCTCCATGTCTTTAGGATGGGTGCGCAGGACTGGCGAGATCTAGCGTTTCAGGCCTTCCTCTGGCCCTTCCCACTCGCTTCTCTGCTTCGCCTACTCCAGCTTTCCTGCGGGGCCTTGGGTCTGCTTCCAGGCCTGTGCACTGCTGTTCTCTGCCTGGAGTGCTTGCCCTCCGGGCCGCCTCTGTGTTATCTGACTCCCTACTAGCCCCCTGCTCCTTAGCTAAGGCAGCCCCAAGTTGTCTTCACACTCTGAACTGGTCCTTAGGCACTTAGTAACACGGTCATCATTAACAAGGTCTGCTCCACTGGAAGGCACATGCCCCCTGTTCACTGCTCTGTCCCCCATGCCTTGCACGGTGCCTGGCACAGAGGAGGCCCTCGGCAAAGCCTGGCTGGCGATGGCTGATCAGATGGGGCCCAGACAGTCGAGGAGCTGGCTGGGCCTGAGGTTGGGCTTGAAGCCATGGTCTCACTCCCTGTCTTATAAAAGGTGGTTTCACACCATCAAAGGCTAGTGGTTCCATGTCTGAAAGGTTTCCTCACACTTCTAATTTAAATAAGTATCCCTATATAGATCAAACATCGGAAAGGTTGGTTTTTCCCTTCAGTCGTTCGGGAGAGGAAACAGCTTTTTAGAAAGAGCCCTTCCTCCCCATCGGCTTGTGCACCGGCTGTCTGTGGTCACCATCAGGCGGTTCGCATGTCAAAACAGCCAGCACTCCTGTACGGTGTCCTGCTGTGCAGCCATTACTGGAATTCATCACACGTCTGGCTTTGATCCAGAAATCTGGCTCTGTCCGAGGACTTCAAGCTGCTTGTGATAAAAAACCGAGTTCCTGGGAGTGGGGGACACTCTTTCAGGGTGATGTTGGATGAAACTATTAATTTGATGAATAAAAACTTCCCCTGTGGCTCCCTCCGGCAGCCCCGCCTCGCTCCATCCTGTAACCAGGCCTGACTGCAGGGAGGGGCCGGCAGGTCCTGAGTCTGGCTATTAGAAAATGTAAAATATGTGTCTTGTGTGATATTCCAGGTTGTCGCTTCCAGGCTTTCTCGGCCAGTAATCCGTGAGAGAATTAAGCCTGTGCCCGAAGGTCCGTTGTAATAAAGGCCCCCTTCTCTGGGGAACAGAGAGAGCCCGTCGTTTTCTGTGTTCTGGGGTCCAGACAGGGAACCGAGTGGAGAAAGGCTGCACCACCTGTTGTTTCTAATTTAATTCACGTTCCTGTAGCGTCTCTCTTGTTGGTTTGAGATCGATGTTACTAAACTCCTAGGTCCTTTTTAAACTCTAAACAAACGTTTCATATCACTTTATCTTTGATTCATTGATGCGCTGTTATGCTAAAATTTTCATAACATTAGCTGCTTCTTGTATTTCTTTGACAGACCTGTTAGGTGATGTAGGATGATTCTGTGTGTGTGTGTGAGAGAGAGAGAGAGAGAGAGAGAGAGAGAGAGAGAGAGAGAGAGAGAGAGAATATGCGCAGGAAGATTATCTGTCAGAGAATGATCTATAGCTGTGTCTGAGCAAAGGAAGCAGGGTAGCGCTGGAAGAGGAGTTGAATCCCAATGCAGTTGTACGAAAGGACTCATCTATGTGGGATGATTCTTTCCCCCTCTTGTTCTGAATTTGTTAGGTGTTAGGATTTGGGACTTCTCGTGACTTTTTGTGCTCTGAAATAAATTATTTAGTATAAGAATTAGGTATTATTTAGAAGTCTGAGAGACTCGCTGGTAAAATCATATGGTTCTGAAACCTTCGAGTTAGCTTTTCCAGTTTCTGATGTGGTGTTTAGCATACGCACCAGACATAGGAAAGTTTGTTTGGCCAAAAAACTGGAAAGCAGTACAAAAGATTAGGTCGCTGCCAGCATCTTCGTACGAAGCAGGTACTTCCAGAAATTTCAGGTTGTGTATCCTGAAGTGCTCAGGGTGACCCTGCAGCATGTGAAGACAGGATTAAAAAGGACTGGATCGTGCTGAAAAACGTGCCTGCCAGATTTCGGTTGCAGTGGAAACAGTGAGCTGCAGATTAGAGATTGCACAAAACCAGAGTCGAAAGATGAGCTCCAGTGTTCTAGAACTCCAAGGAAACCAAAGGAGACAAACATGATGAATCGTTTCTAGGAGATGTCATGTGTGTATCCTAGGAATCCTACCACAGGAGGGGTGGGCAGATGTGAGAAGATGTTGTAGCGTAGTACGGACAGCAGCAGGTTATAGACCGACACACACAGGATGAGCTCAGTTTTTGCGAATGAGTATGCGCATGTGTGTGTGCCTTGCACTGGGGTTGGGGAGTGGCCACTGTCCAGGGGACAGAGGTGTTTGTTAAGGGCCCAGGCTCCTGACACCAACAGGCCTGCCTGAGGTGCATCTTGGTTCTCACATTGACTGCATCTGAAGATTTGAGCAAATTATGTAACTTTTCTAAGTAAGCTGTTGTCTTTTCATGTGTGACACGGGGCAATAATTGTACCTGTCAGACAGTATGTGAGAATTCAGTGAGCAATGGATAAACGCATGTAAAACTCTGACCTTGTGCCTGGCAGTTAGTGAGCACTCAGTAAACACTGCTATTGTTGTTGCTGTCATTGCTATTGATCCGAATGTAAACTCCGATCTTCTCTGGGTACTGGGCTAATGGTGACTTAAATTTTCTTCTACGTTTTCTGTGATGAACACATACTAGGTCCCTAATAAGAAAACCACTAGTGGTTTTTTCTAAAAAGAGCACATCTGAAGGATATTATTTGGAAAAAAGTTTCCCCAGGAATTTGGAGGAAGGGAATCGAGTCTCATCCCCAGTGGGAGTGGGAGAAGAAGGGGTGGCCCGGTGGGGCTCCTGTCAGGCCTGCGAGTGGGCAAGATGATTTGCCAACGGCTGCTCTCGGTTCCGTTCCTGGGACCTTTCTGTATCCCACGGATGATGGGAGCCTGTGCTCAGGGGCGCGCTTAGCTGCTGGCCTGCGCCGACAGCTGGTTCTAATTACGCAGAGCTGCACAGCACCGGGGCTGGAAAGGGAATGTTTTGGGAAATTTGCATCATCTTCGTGATCCCAAGTCTAATGTTTTCTGAGCAGACAGTAGTTTGGGGATTTGATGAAGTAGTGGTGGCTGTAATCGAGTTGCTTTTCTATAGAATCTATGACTCAACGCTGAGAAAAATGAATTACTTCTATTCATTCAGTGATTTTCCCCTCGTCACACA
>PVJN01031716.1:0-24656 GCA_004026805.1 Lasiurus borealis | reverse complement strand
TGTCATCTCCTCAGAAGGTCATGTGCTAATGAAGAAAACGTTCTGACACTTGTTAACTTCTCGACACCTAGCCCACTATCACTGTAGATTTCAAGATTATTGCAACAGGGGAGAGAGAGATAGAGCTCAATTCCAAATACAAGAACATGAGAACATTTTTAGTTAAGGTGTGTGTGTGTGTGTGTGTGTGTGTGTGTGAGAGAGAGAGAGAGAGAGAGAGAGAGAGAGAGAGAGAGAGAGAGAGAGAGACCTACCAGAATTCTTGCTGAAGGCAGGCCAGGACTATCAGATAGCAAGTGTGAAATGGCAGGGGTGAGGAATTTGATTAGATATCAAGGGCAATCAGATATTCAGGACGGGAGAATTCTCTCTAAACTGGCTTAATAAGATTGTTGCTTAAACTGTACCATGCAGCCCCAATGAAGCCCAAGGTCGAACTTAGTCATGTAGAGAGCTCATTGGAGCTCTTCAGAAGATCTTGATTTTGAGAGATGCCTTGAATTGAGAGAAATTGACCCAAAATGTCCTTCTTAAATCCCTACATATCTCAGCTTGTTTCAACTATGTATGTTGTGGACTTTAGTTTTCAACTCCAGTTACACATTGGAAACATCTAGAGAACTTTTAAAAACATAGATGCTTCTCCATGATCTGTGTGGCTCAGTGAGTTGAGTATCATTCAATGTACCAAAAAGTGGCAGGTTTGATTCCTGGCTAGGGCATATGCCCTGGTTGCTGGTTTGATCTTTTGGGGGGCTGTAAGAATGGCACCAGATGCCCCCATGGGGTGAGGGTCCTTACTGGGAGGTGTGACCAGCTTGCAAACAGCCCTTAGCCCCTCACCCAGGCTGGCCACGCCCCCCCCCAGCAGGGATCCTCACTCCATGAGGGTGTAGTTGGCCTGCAAACTTCCCCAGCCCCTTGCCCAGGCCAGCACCATCCCCAGTGGGGAACTCCACCCCACTGGGGGTATGGCCAGCCTGCAAACCATGACAGGCATTTTGCCCAGGCCGCCCTGCCTCCCAAGGGAACCCCATCCTGATCCGGGACACCATTCAAGGCAAACGAGCCTCCCTCCACCCGTGTACCAGGCCTCTATTTATACTAATAAAAGGGTAATATGTTAATTAGGAGACCTTCCAGGAGATCTTCTGGACATTTTTCTGGACAAAGCCAAGGTGGCGAGGCTTGAGGTAGAGGTAGTTAGGGGCCAAAAGGCTGGCCAGTTGGGGGCAAGCAGGCTGTCAGTGGGGATCAGTTGGCTGTGATCAGGCTGGCAGAGTGGCAGTTGGGGGGTGAGCAGGCCAGTGGGGAGAGCAGGTGGGGGCAAGCAGGCCAGCAAGCAGAGTGGTTAGGGGCAATTAGACAGACAGGCAGGCAGGTGAGTGGTTAGGAGCCAGTAGTCCCAGATTGCGAGAGGGATGTCTGACTGCCATTTCGAGGGATCCCAGATTGGAGAGGGTGGAAGCCAGGCTGAGGACACCTCACCCCTAATCTCCCCCCTCCATGCACAAATTTTGTGTACAGGGCCACTAATTTATTTATAAAATCACAGAGGTGGAAGAAGTAATTTGTAGAAGAAATCTGCTTAGGAAACAAGTTATAGAGGCAAAGGAAGGGCCCTAGGAGCTTGGGAGTGAGGAAGAAAAAGGTCATGCACCTGGGAGGAAAGCCAACTGGAGGGGGAAGGGGAAGAGAAAAGGAAAGGAGAGGGAAAGGCATGGGCCTGCTCCCGGGAGGGAGAGTGGTGGGTCCTCTGTTCTAAGAGTGGAGATTTTAGGGGAAGTTCCAGGGGAAGATCTCAATAGAATATCCAGCAGCTTTGCAGGTGTGTCCTTTCAGGGTCTAGGTCTCCACTAATGATTGGTTGGTGCCAGGGTAGGGGCTCATTATCTAATCCACATGGCTCTGAAGTCCATTGTCTGGTTTTGCTACTTTTCTGGGCTTGGAACTGAAATACAACTGAGGCCTAGATATTATCTCTAGGAAGGAAAGGTCGGGGGTCCAAACTGCATGACCAGAAATATGGTAGGAGAGGAAAGGTTATCTTGGGGTGAAATCCTACTGTACAATAGTCCTTTGATAGGCACCCAGGGCTTTCCACCCTGATGACCTTCTGTGCCTGGCCTTTGTCCTTGTTCTGTTCATGTGTGTCCAACTGCCTACCACAGATCTGGTAGAGGATGTGCATGAGTCTGCTGATGGATGTTTCCTTTCACATCGATGTTTCTCTCTCTCTCTCTCTCTCTCTCTCTCTCTCTCTCTCTCTCTCTTTCTCTCCTCTCTCTTTCTCTCTCTAAGTCAATTACAAATTCTTGTTTTAAAAATATATTTTATTGATTTTCCACAGAAAGAAAGAGAGAGTTAGGAACATCGATGAGAGAGAGACATTGATCAGCTGCCTCTTGCACACCCCCTACTGGGGATGTGCCCGCAACCAAGGTACATGCCCTTGACCAGAATCGAACCTGGGACCTTTCAGTCCACAGGCTGATGCTCTATCCACTGAGCCAATCCGGTTTCGGCCTTTTTTATTTAAGGAAAAAAACAAACAAACAGATGCCTTGGCACTCATGACCATCATAGACTTACTGTATATTTTTGGGAGTGAGATTTAGGCATTAGTGTTTTCTAACAATGCCCCTTTCCTCTCCCAGAAATTAAAATGATTTCTATCCTTAAACTTGACAAATACTTAACATTTCTTTCTTTCCGTTAAACAACCACAATTCTCTTACATTTTTCTTACAGGAAATATTTTTCACACTCATCTATGGGCCAATGGGAGTTTCCTCACTCCATCTGGATACCTATAACCATAAAGCCCTGACATTCCTGATTCAGTAAAAATAAATATTGCCTGGTCCTTGCATGGCTTATTCTAAGAAATGAATTGTTGAAGTTCAAATTACTATTTCTAAGTCATCCTTGAAATCAGATTGTCTTTTTTTTTTTTCCCCCCCCAAAGGAATGTGTGAATAAGGAGTGGGAGGGTGAGGTGGGCAGTCAGGCATTTAAGAGACAGGGCCCTTGGTAATCTGCAGCTGTTAACAGGGTGAGGCACACACTTTGTCTAACAAACTGGGCTATGGAAAATTCCATAGTCTTCTCTGGAGAAGCTGTGAATTATCACTGTGGTTCTTTGGTCACAAGAACAATGACAGGAGCTCTTCTTTAGTCTTGTTGTGAATACTTCGTGCCCTCAGTGAGTCACCTTCTCAGGGAATTTTGTGGGTTTTCACAAGACCTTTCCTTTTCCTTTTTTTTTGTAAACAGGAAACAAGTTATTATTAATAAATTATATTTTTGTGACACCTTTTCTTCTGCCAGAGCTCCCAGGGGGCAGTATATATAGAAATAAAACCATAAATAAAAGTGTTTCTTATACCTCTTAACTCTGCCCATTGTCTGAAGCAATTACTGTTAATCCTAAGAATTTCACATGTACCTTGAGTAACATTCTATTAAAGCCTTCAATCTTTGAGGATGAGGATGGCAGCCATTAGGATGAAATATTTGTAAGATAAGGAGTATTAAACTTTAAAAACAGTTAAGAGTTGTGTGAACTCTGGCTTTTTGGACAGAAAGAGCCTTTAGAAGAAATAGAAAAATTGTATAAATATTATATATTTGAGGGAAATTTTTAATAAATATCTAGCCATATGTTAACCAAAAATATTAAGAACTTGGTTTAAGTAATTAGTCACTTTAAAATGTAGAGTATTTTTAAAGAGTAGATTAGAATCTTAGCCAAGAAATATGATTAACTATATACTTTTTGGTAAAGTTTAAATAACGGTGATGAAAATGGCTAGGGTTTGTGCCTGTAGCAATTATCTTTAAATTTGTCTTGATCCTCAACGCAAAAAGCTAAGAAAGAGAATCAGTTGAAAACAAAAAACACATCATATAGCACAAAAGCATTGTGTGTGTGAAGGTATCATGACTATATGTGATTATTTCAAAGATAAATGCATGTTGCATATGGAAGGATGATAAACTTCTCATAGAGCATTATTGAAATATTAAAATTCCAATATAAAACGCATTTCGCTCCTTAGACCTCAGTACATACAAAATAAGCTCCACTTTCTCTTTTGCTTACACATTGACATCAGAGGCTGTCATGCCTGCATTACCTAGATAATAAACAAGAATCATTGTCTGAGCGCAGATGCTTTGTATGGACTTTGGAATCAACTCTTATTACTGGAGATTACCCAAAGTTTAGACATTTCTCTGATTCTGGTTCCTCTGGGAATTAGGCTGTAGCTCACAGTAACTGAGTCCGCTGAGTTCACTTGTTAAAGCTGATACCTTTAAAAAAATCAATAATCAGGACCACAGCTTGCCTGAAACCAATTGATATGTTTGTTTTCAGAGAATCCTGCACAATGACATGGTTCTGGAAACCAATGGGGCAATGATGAAGTGGTTAATCATTTGTTCTCTGGATTTACACATATCTGAGCTTATCATTAATCATCAGTATCTGTGGGTGTGCTAGCATTTTCTTTTTGGACTGGTGAGTTATTAAAAAATACATAACTGGTGGATAATCATTAACAGGAAGTGTAGGGAAAAATATTAGTGCTGTCAGTTCATTGTTTTGTGCTTAACTTTTGCCAGTATTCATTATTACAGAAGAACATTTGAATGACTTCATGTCAACACTGTGACAAGCAGTTCAATCCTTCAGAAATATTCACAAAATACTTTGAAGCCCTGAAAATTTTCCTGTGGCATGTAATGCTAATCTATCTCTTTCGCTCTTTGTGTGTATGCCTTGGTTCAGACTTGGACCAAGTGAATGTTTTGTATGTGGCTTATTTCAGAGTCCTGGTTAAGTTTTTCCATGACTGCATATTTCCATACAGTTTAAAAAATATTTAGATTCCATTTCTAAGCCCAACTGTACTCTTTCAAATTTAGATTTGCCTCATTACATTTCAGGCATATTCTTAAACCTGGAAAAGTTGAATTCTCTCTGTACTTCCTGGTAGAAAACACTAAACCTTCTGGGGATTACTCTGACTTTGAGGCCAGGTATCACCCACATTGTAGTCTCAGCACATAAAGTTGCTCAGTCACCTTTTGGTTTGGTGAATCTTGAGATTTATTCCTTTCTATGAATTTATCATTACTTGAATGATCTTTTCAAGGACAAATTCTTTACTTCTTAGAATATAAGGCACATTAAGCCATGGCTCCTGACAGTCACTATTATGTTTCTGGTCCATCATTCAGTTGCACCTCTAGCATTTGGCATTGGCCAGTCAGTGGGAGAATACATGAACAGCATTCCATGTTGGTCAGATCTGACCACCATAAAGTAAGCAATAGCCATGTGTGAGTTAGCAAGTACACTATATTCACTCCATGCTATTTTCACCTCTGTTAAATTCCGGACTCAGAAAATGCTTATAAGAAATACCTACAGCATTTCTTTTTGGATAGAGAAGACTTGATCTTCAAGATTTTAAATAGCAGCATCTCAGGCATTTGACCCATGATTCACCTTTGTAAACCTTTTGTGGTATGTAGGGGACACTCAATAAATATTTCTTAAGTGAATGGTTGAACATTGAATTAATCTTTAATGGTGCCAACGAACCTCACACCTTATCATGCACTTTTCATTTGCTGGTCAAACATTTCAGAGGTTTTTCCCTGTGATACAGTCTAAAATTCAAACTCATTACCTTGTCAGTCAAGTTTCAAAATAATTTGCATCATATATATTTTCTATCTTAATCTTGTATTGTGTCCTTACAAGAGAGAACATTTAAGAATCATTAATGCTAATCTGAGATCATACTATTGTATATAGGAATAAAATACATATAGTACATTTTGTTATATTTTAAACTAGTGGCCTGGTGCATGAAATTCATGCACATTAAAAGAGAATTAATTAGAGGAAATATTTTAATATTGCTATTTGCCCTTTCTCTATAATAAAAGTGTCACAGATGAAGGAAAATGAGTAAAATGTAGTTTATAAAAATCTCTCTCCTGTCAGAGTCTGGGGCCCGCTGTGGGACCCAGAGTCAAGTCCCCGCCCACCTGCACATGCCTCAAAATCTTGTGAGATCCAGACCTAGCCAGCTCTACCCCCATGGGGCAAGATCCAGACCTGGCACAGGGTGAGGGGGTTCAGCTTCAGGTCGCCCAGCCTGGGACAAAGACACGGTCTGAGGTTCCCCTCGCCTGGCATCAGGGTCAGGGGCACACCTTGAGGTCCCCCATCAAGCCTTGCCAGG
Organism: Lasiurus borealis; assembly: GCA_004026805.1. Taxonomy (NCBI): domain Eukaryota; kingdom Metazoa; phylum Chordata; class Mammalia; order Chiroptera; family Vespertilionidae; genus Lasiurus; species Lasiurus borealis. Next base: position 18,393 of record PVJN01031716.1, on the reverse strand, counting down.
AAGGGGTTGTGGCCTTAGGTCCCCAGTCAAGCCCTGCTGGGTGGGGGGGCTCAGCCTCAGGTTCCCCCACCCCAGCTTGGCGCCATGCAGCCTCAGGTCCCTGCTGATTGCTGTTTATGGGAACCCTGCCTCTGCTGTGGGAGCAGCCATCTTGTGATGGTATGAAGGTTAATTTGCATATTATATTGGTTATATAGGATGATGGTTTAGATATGTGGAATACTATTTCAGATGATAACATTGAGGTTGAGAGCCACCCGAATGAGATTTTTCTTTCTCAATGATTTTTCTTTTCATTCATTTAAAAAACATTATCTTTATTCTTGAAAGTATTACAGATATCCCCTTTGCTCCTCTTTGACACCTCTACCTCTGCCCCCCAAGTCATATTAGCCATAAAACCATTAGGAAGATGTAGTGAATATATATATGAATTAATTTTTTTTTGAAGTTCAAGTTTCTTTGGTGAAAACTTTTGGCTGAAATACAGTTAGAAAATTTTCCCCTGTTTCTTTGTTCCCTACAAATATTTAATTATTAAAAATGAAAGAAAAAGTGAAAATTAATGTAACTTTAAATTAAAAATTTATGGAAAATGAATATACAATGTGAAATGTTATGATGAAAGTAATTAGTAAAGCCAAATATAAGAAATAGGGTCATATATATGAAATATATAAAAAATTATGTGTACATATGCATAATTGTAGTACATACTAAATGTGAACATTTTTCGCTTATTTTTGCTAGAATATTTCAAAAAATTATGACAATTTTGAAAACAGTAGGAATTCATAACTAATAAAGTTTTGCTCAGATTTTGCATATACTCAGCATGAGCAATTACTAAAGTAATTAATAGCAAGAACTGAGAAAATGACTTTATATTTGATATTGGTAAGACCTTTGCCTTAATTTCTTTAGCTATATATTCTGATGCTTCTCCAGCACCTAAACATGGTTAAATATCTTCTCTTCAAAGATAAAATAAAGCACCAAAGCAGAGCAAAGCAAACCAAACCAAACAAACTGGACTCAGAATCATATTTTATCTAGCTTCTACCTTTTTCAATTTTAGCTTCAGATCCAAAATGCTCAAAAAATTTGTCTACCCAAATGGCAACATTTCATTACTTTTTATTCACTTCTCCGTCCACTATAAACTAGTCTTTTCTCTCTTTATTTCACTAAAATGGTTCTCTTTAGGACTACCAGTGAAATCCTTATGTTTAAATCTGCGTTGCTTCTCAGCAGTAACTGACACTCTTGGCCACTGTCCTAGAAATACTTACTTCCTTTGACTTCAGGTATGTGGCTTTCCCCTTTCTAGCTATATCTTTCCTGTACAGGTTCACTTCCTTTTACCTGGCTGTTAAATGTTGAAATTCCTCAAGGTTGCATCTCTGCTCCCTTCAGTTTTCTGTGTCTTCTTCCTAGAGTCTCTTTTTGATATCCAGAGTTTAATTTATATCTGTATGATAAGGTCTTTGAAATTAATATTTTGATCTCAGACTTTTAAAAATCTTTAATATTGCATATACTTATGGTACCTTCTTGTAAGTATCTTTTTTTAGATTAAAAAAAAATTATTGTTATTGTTGACACTATTACAGATGTCCTAATTCTACCACATTGCCCTCTTGACCCATTTCCTGCATCCTTTTCCCTCTGGCCATCCCCACACTGTTGTCTGTGTCTATGGGTTATACAAATATATCCTTTGTCTAACCCCTTTACCTTCTTTCATGCAGTCCTTGCATCCTTCCCTCTGATATCTCTTAGACTGTTCCCTGTATCCATGCCTCTGTTACTCTTTCCTCCCTCCCTCGCTCCCTCCCTCCCTCCCTTCCTCCCTCCAGCGCTTCCTTTCATTGTCTTAAACTCAACATGTCTAAAATTGTACCCATAGCCTTATAATCCAAACTCAATTATCCCACTATGTTTCTTATCACAGTGGATGCTATATCACATCTCATTCAACTTTTGGTGCTCTGTTCCAGCTACACGGGCCGGCCTGCCATTCTTTCAATGAACCAAGATAACTTCTACCAGAAGACAAAGACCTCACTCACCTTTGCTTTTCCTTTTGCCTTTCCATGGCTATATCTTATTCTTTATTCACTTCTCATTTCAAACATTACCTCCTCAAAGAAGCTTTTTCTTGAGCACCATCTTCCATATGTTCCCTTTGGTCAGGAAGTTTCTTCAACTGAACCCACTCCCAGCTCTGGGTTTTACCTGGTTAATTCTTATTTACTCTTCAAATTTCAGTCTCAAATTCAATATACTCATGTCTGGTGCTGTGCTGTGTGTTAAAATATAATGGTGATCTGAAAATACAACACTCTATTCTCTACCCTTTTAGTCTAGAAGAGAAACCTTATTTATAAACTCCACTCCCAGTATTAGCCCTTTTTAATCCTCTTAACCTTTTCACAATTTTAAAATATACATATTTGTGCATTTATGCGATTGATTTTTATCTCTCTCACTAAGCAGCAAGCTTCATGATTTGCAATATGTACTTGTAGAATAAATGAATTCATCATGTCCACTTTATGGTACATATTGAAACTCAAACTTGACTTTAATAATTAATATAATAATATTTTGCATATCTGTCAGTATATCTACAATGAAGATAATTCCATGGTTAAAATGTGAAGCATCTATCATTAAACACTCAGCATGAATTTATGTTCTGTAACGTTTTTTCTCTCTTATATAATCTGTTTCATTTCTATGCATATCTCTATGTCTAACAGAAATCTTGCTTGTCCTCTTCTTTATAATATCTTTTGATGAAACTGCAACGTTGGTCAAATATAATTCTGATTGAATGGGCCCAGTGGTCTTGGCTACAAGCATTTAACTTAATCTGTTGGCAACACAGGGAAAACACATTCCTTTCTATTTGGCAGGATATTGACTCATTTCAGCCATGGAAGCTGTAATTTTCTGAATGGTATCCTAGTGGCTGGCAAAATGCAAGTTTCTAGTCCCTTTCTCATGCCAATGGTACAGTTTATACTCTGAATTTCTGGCTAAATGTATGTTGATTTAAACCAATGGATGATGTCCCTCACCAAATAGCTAAGTAGGTTAGAGCATTATCTCAATATGCCAAGTTTGTGGGTTTGATCTCTGATCAGGGCACATGCAACAATCAAGCAATGAATGCATAAATAAGTGGAACAAAAAATCAATTTCTCTCTCTCTCAAAATCAATAAAAAATTTAAACTAATGCATGATGCAAAATATCGTAAGTTAAATTCAGCAGTGTGTTTTGAATTCTACTCTGTGAAAACTTTTCTTGTTAGCAGTAGTGAGGGATAAAATAAAAGTGAGTCAGAATGTTCAGTAAGGTTGCAGTCTTATGGGGGATAAAACTTACACACATTTTTGTGGGACTCATGCCATCATCCAATGACATGATTGATTCTTGACTTCTTCCAAAAAACTGATTCCCTGTACCAAATTCCCTCTCTGTAAGAAGTTCACTATATGTGTGATTACACGGTTTTGAAATCTTGGACTTTTATCAGGATAATCTCTTCGTTTTTAAACTAAGGATTTGGTAGGTTATCTATCACGTGGTATCTCTCTCTCCTCTCTCTCTTTCTGAATCACATCATCTGCACTCATAAGGCTCACATTATCTTCATCTTTTTATCCAATGAGTACATGTTTCTAAACTGTTTTAAAGAGCTAGATCAGTGGAATGTCATTCATATAGTCAGAAATGTGAATGGTACCAGGTAGGCTGTATAAGGAGGTGGCTTTCTTATAGGGCAGTGGTTCTCAACCTTTCTAATGACTCGACCATTTAATACAGTTCCTCATGTTGTGGTGACTCCCAACCATAAAATTATTTTCGGTGCTACTTCATATCTGTACACTACCTGAACAGCTCTGGCTGTGCTGCGGCCAATCAGCGAGCTGGTTTGTGATGACAGCTAACTACCGTACTATGTACAGGTAATACATTTCCTTTTTTTGTTGTTGTTGTTGAACAATAAATGTGTACTGTATCCTTCTTCATGGAAAAATAAGACATCCCCTGAAAATAAGACCTAGCGCATCTTTGGGAGCAAAAATTAATATAAGACACTGTCTTATTTTTGGGGAAGCAGGGTAGCACAAGTCTGGGGAAAAGCAAGAACATCATGCTCTGATTCTTTATACATGAATAAGAAACAGAAATGGAAATCACCAAATCCATGGAAAGGTCAGCCATTTTTTGTACTATTCACACTTTTAATTATATTGCATTATTTTAGTAAAATGTATAATCATTTTTAGTGGGAGCCCTAAGAAGTACTAAGTTAGTGCCAGGTTCCTAACAACAAGGAGTCAAAGAGAATCCATAAAGAGAGGGAGGTCAGCTTTAATCAGATAGACTATCTAATGTTCTAAGAAGGAGGGAGGAGAAAATGGCTGAGATGGGTGGTGGTCTGAATAATCAAACAAGCATTCAAAAGAGAAGGGATATGGTCTGAGCAGAGCATTCTTTCTGGTTTTACTTCATTGCTGGATTTTGGCTATCTGCCACCTCTCTCATGATAGAAATATATGGTATATGTCTTCGGGACAGATTCTGTGACCTCCAGCTTTGTCCCTTTAAAATTCACCCTTAACCATCAGTGAGTGTCCTGTCTAAGATTAAAACGTGGTCATGTCAGTCCATTGTCTAAAAGCCCTCTGTTGCCAGAGTTAAGAATCTACGCATGGCACAAAGGTCTCTCCTTGGTCTGCTTTTCCGATCCTTCCCATTCCACACTTCGAACTTCAGTGCCTCATCGAAGGGAACATTCACCCTTCTCTGCCTGGCCTATGCTCCTCTTTGCCTCCATGCTCCTGCACAGGTTACCTTCATTGGCCATCCTCCTGGTCACTTACCTGATTTCTTGGCTAGAGCCCTTTAACTTTTTTTAAGATTAATATTTACTCGTATAGAAGCTTTAATCACTTAATAACTATGGAACCTTGAATAAGTTACTAAATCCTTTATTTTGCTGGTTAGTGAATTTGTGATAATAATGGCACCAACCTTGTGGTTTTTTCGTGAGTTTGAAATTGATCAATTCAATGCATGACAAGTACTTATAACACAGTACATAAGTACCCTGTGTGTTAGTGTGTACGATATTAGCCATTATCATTATAACATGATTTCTCAAACCCTTGTTTAATAAACCTGAATTTGATATATGTTCACTGTGTCCCATAATACCATGTGCTGCAGATTTCTACTCTTTGACTTACTGACAGGTGGAGTGGCATGGTGGAACTGAGTATATGGGTTTGATTTTTTAGTTCTGCTAATAATCTCTCTGTGCCTTATTTCCCTCAGCAGTAAAATTGGGATGGCTGTGAGGATTAAATGAGCTAATTAATATATGTTAAGTACTTAGGACAGTATGTGGCACATAGCAAATGCTATAGAAGTCTTTGCTGGGCTAATTACATATTTGCTGACACGTTTTTAACCACTTGAAAATGAGCTTTCTTTTTTTGCCAGCTTAACTGAGATATAATTGATATATAATTCTGTGTAAGTTTAAGGTATACAACATGATGATTTGATATATGTAAATACTGAGAAATGATCACAACAAGGTTAGTTTGCACATCCATCCTTTCATAGTTACAATTGTGTGTGTGTGTGTGTGTGTGTGTGTGTGTGTAGAGAACTTTTAAGATCTGCTTTCTTAGCAGTTTTCAAATTTATTAACTGTGGTCACCATGTTGCAAATTACATCCTCAGAACTTATAACTGGACTTTGGATCTTTTGACTAACTTCACCAATTCCCCCTTAACACACATGCTCACCACCGCTGGCAACTACCAACTGCTCTCTGCTTTTATGGGTTTGATTGTTCTAGATTTCTCATGTAAGTGAAGTCTAACAGTATTTATCTTTCTCTGTCTGACTTATTTCATTTAGCATAAAGCCCTCAATGTCTATCTATATTACAAATGTCGGATTTCTTTTTTTTGCAACTAAATAATATTCCATTTTATGTATACACATATCCACCATTTATCTATTCATTCATCCATCAATGTATATTGATTGAATTTGTTTCTATATCTTGGATATTATTGTAAATAATGATGCAAGGATATGAGCATACAGATGATTTCACTTCCTTTGGCTATATACTAGAAGTGAAATTGCTGAATCACATGGTAGTTCTATTTTTAATTTCTTCTTTGATACGTGTGTGTGACTTAATTTCCATATATTTGTCAATGTTCCTGTTTTCCTTCTATTATTTATTTCTAATTTTATGCCATTTGGTCAATAAAGATACTTGATATAATTTCCACCTTCTTGAATTATTGAGACTTGCTTTGTGTGCTAACATATGATCTAACCTCGTGAATATTCCTGGTGTATGAGAAAAGAGATTGAGTTTATCTTGTCTATGAATAGCTGCCAGTTAGTCTTGTGAGGGAGACTGCAGTCAGGAAGCACCTATGTCACTGTCTTGGTGACTGAAAGTGACTTTTGTGAAGGTAGGGATGGCAGGGGTTGTGACATTCAATTTATAAGTTCCTAGTACCTAATGATACATGAGGTATATAGTTGACATTCATAAAATCTTAATAACTAGAGTGTTTTTTTTCAGAAAGGAACAAAATTAGAAGTAAAAACTCATGAAGTTTTCATTTAAACATCCCTAAGATTACTGTTCAAAAAGCGTGTAATCATTGGCATAGAATGGGTTTCACCATTCCTCTCTGCTAGTATTTCTTTATTCCTGTCAGATTTGATAAGGACCATAATAAAACTTAGAGAAAAGATTAAACTGCTGACATTTGAAATATCCAGTTAGAAAATCTGATGTTCTCAGTATTTTCACTCCCATGGTTCCTGGCTGTATGAAGTAGGTTTATTGAAGGTCAACTTAGGTCATCAGAGATCTTATTCTGGACGACAGATTATACTGAGCCTATGCTTTGTGTGTTTCCACCACCTGTACTGTAATGATGAAGAATTTTTTGAGCGTCCTTCTATTTTATCATTGGGTTACCAGCTGGCTCGCATCAGGTGAGTTCCTCTTAGAGTCACACACCTACTGCAGAGCGTGGTCCCTCTGGAAGCAAACAACCCCTCGATCAGTGTGAAGATTTTACACAAGAGTGTAACATGATCAAGTTTGTATTTTGAAAAGATCATCTGGAGTCCATGGGAAAAAAAAGATTGGGGAGGAGTGAGAGCCATGGCGAGAGACCAGTTGGAAGACTGATGCCATAGCCCAGGGTAGGAACCAAGACAGAAACAATCATGGGGTGGAGAGATTTGGGAAAGGATAAGAATTTATAACAGGCAGTCATTGCTATTGACTAGAGATAATGGAGGATATTAGAAAGGCTCCTATGTAACTATATTATATTACTCAGTGCCTTATGGAACTATTAATCAATGTAGAAAGAAGAGGAGAAACAACATGTTTTATTTTGGAAAAGTAATCATTCTGTTTCTGGAGGGGCCTGTGGCTAGTGGAGGTGCCTGGCAGGCAGTTAGTTGTTTCAGGGTCTGGAACTCGGGAGAGTACCCAGGCTGGAGATAAGGGTTCAGGAATTGGCACTGTATGGGTCTAAGTGTAGACCGCTGCTGTTGCTGACATCACAGGTAAAGTCCATCCAGTGAGATAATTAACAGAATGACCTCTGAGTTGGCACAATGGAAAAATTTGTTTTTTAGGAGATAAGGAAATGGAGTACAAGAGGTCTTGGAACATTTCAAGAGCATCTTATGGAAAGTTCATTGTTAAGGATGTGGAAAAGGCTTAGTATATTTTCTCAGAAACCTTAAAAATGTAAGTTACTGATTTATATGTATCTGGATGATTCAATGAAGGGGAATGTGTGGCAAAATATAGAACACAAAATAAAGCAAGTAACCACCAAAAAATAACAAAAATTCTTATTAGGTACATTCTTACTTGTAAACAACCACCACCTCTTTTAATCAGAGAAGGCTGCAGGGCAGTCCTGTACTTTAAATTTATAATTTTTTTCAAAGTGAAAAGTAATTTTTATGCAGCAAGCTAGTGCATGCACATATATACACCAATGACACAAAAGTTTTTAAAACAATACCCAACCTTATTTTTGTGTTGCACTTTTGATATTTTCATTTCATTCCATTTATTTTGTTTCATTCTGTTCCTTCTTTTCCATTCTGTTCCACTGTAATAATTAAACTCTGATTGAATAACATACAAAATTGATTTTGAAAGACTACTAAGAGGTCACAATACACTTTGAAACACTCTGCTCTAAAATCCTACTGAATCCTATGCCCAGCCAGTGTGGTTTGGTGCTTGAGCATTGACCTGTGCTAGAGTTGTGGGCTTGATCCCTGGTAAGGGGTGTGCAGGAGGAGGCTGATCAATGATTCTCTCTTCATTGATGTTTCTCTCTCTCTCTTTCTCTCTGAAATTAATAAAAATATATTTAAAACTAAAACTAAAATAAAATCCTATTGAGTCTTACATACATTAAAGACAGATTCTACATGTAATACCTTTATTGAAAGTAGGCTAGTATAAAAGAGTTTCTAGAAGACTAATTAGGGTCCTCTTGAGCATTCTCACAGGAATCTTGCTGAAGAGTTCAGAACCACTTAGTTGGTAATTTATTCATGTCTAATTCAGCCAGTGGTAGTATGGACTACCTACCTCAGGCATGGTGCTGTGCTCGCTGTTGGGGACAAAGTGTTCAGCGCAAGGCAGATCCAGAGTTTGTGCGTTTTGAAACTTAATGCCATTTGGGGACTCACTTTAAGAAAACAAAAGCGTAAAACAGCAAGTATAAAATGAGGTGCCGAAGTGATTACTTATTTATGGTGGGAAAAAAAAAATCACATTATACTCAATCCCTTTTGTCTAAGATCCCTTTAGGCAACTTGCCAAAAATGTTTCTCCGGTAATACTTACCGATGGCAGCCTGTTCCCTTCTCACCTGGAACACTGCAACTCTACAACTAACAGCGCTCAAAGGGCCTGTCTGACGTTTCATTAGCTTCAGAGTAAATCCACCTCTGTTTGCTTCTGTGTAAACAACATCAACCACTTGTGTCCTCTGGGCAAGGCAGACACAGGTTAAAGGACTGCTCATATAAGACATTCTCAATTATTTTGTACGGTGGAGAAACACAGAGAACTAGGAGAGCTTAGAGCAGGAAATCAGACTTAGTCTGCAGCACAGGGGAAGTCTTTGCCGAGGAAAAGCCAGCTAGAGACAAAGTGTTCAAAGCTCTGGTGCTATAATCATAGGCCTGCACCAGACCATGACATGACACGTCCAGAAACTTGGAGTGAGTGTCCAGACCCTTGAATTTGAAGCAATTTGAAGGAGTAATTTAAATCCATTAAGTCTGATAATATGTTTAAGCATGCATTGTGCATGCATGCCCTTTATTTTTTATTTTTGTTTTCCCAGAAATTCATTTTTCTTATATTTACAAAAGTATGAGTATGCACGCCTTGGGGGCGGGGGAAACCTGGTCCTTCCCATTGGGAGACTGAGAAGCACTGTCAGAGATGCTCCAAACAGTGGAGCCCCGTGTCCCTCTGCTTTCCGCTTGCCATACTTAAATACAATCAAAGTGAAAATAAAATAAAATTTAAAATAAGGACTAGACAGCAGGAAGTATTACCATGACATTAAAGTAGAAAACTTTATAATAAATAAGAAACAATAAGGAAATTAGAAAAGGAAAGAGTTAAGAAAAATTCAAGGCAGGACTTGCAAAAATTAGGATGTGATGGCTTTAATTTTTTATTATTTAAAAAAATATATTTTATTGATTTTTTTTTTTACAGAAAGAAAGGAAGGATAGAGAGTTAGAAATATTGATGAGAGAGAAACATTAATCAGCTGTCTCCTGCACACCTCCTACTTGGGGATGTGTCTGCCGCCAAGGTACATGTTCTTGACCAGAATCAAACCTGGACCTTTCAGTCCATAGGCCAATGATCTATCCATTGAGCCAAACCAGTTAGGGAGGATGTGATGACTTTAAAAAAAAAAGCAAAATTCCTTACTAATATAAAAGAAGCACAAATAACAATGAAATTTTCATTTAGGAGTTGAAAACCAAATGGATATTTGGTTCCCCCCAACACCAGGCTGAGAACTGATGAGGAGAGATGGGTCCTTGGGACTTGTTCTGGGTGCTTGTGAGTCCCAGCATCCTTGTTGCTTTATGCAGGGAGGAAACACGGATTCTCCTCAGTTAGTGGGCGTGTCTATTGCCAGGGCTCCTATGTGCGGTCCAGCAGTGGTTCCATTAGATTATCACATCCTTGTGTAAGGAATATCTGTTAGAAATACAAGGGCACTGTTTTTCATTTTTCAAAATCCTGAGCAAAATTAACTTTTTGCTATTTATGAACTAGGAGAGGGTTTGCTTCTAAACATTTAATTTCATTTCACAGCAGTTAGTAAAAGAATATTTGAGTATTAATGAAAGAGGTAATGCATTTTACCTTAAACATCAATCTTTAACTCACTTTTAAAATAATGTCTAAGTGTTCAGGCAAATTGAACCTTTGACATATTTTTATTACATTCATGGAAGGAAAAAGTAAAAAAAAACAAACTGATATATTTATATTAATGATTTCCCCCCTTTTCTTATTACTCATATTTATTACTTTAAAAATTCTATATTTTTTAACATGACCCATGATTTCTTAGGCAAATTTATATAATTCCTTTTGCCAATAAAAAGTGAAAATTTGTTCATCTTAAGAAAGGATTTTATTAATGCAGTAAAAATACACTATTTTTTAAAAAGATGCTTATCATAATGATATTCAAAGTATAATTTCTTTTAATTGAGTTAAACTAGCAGACTGTCTAATCACATTTATTTCTGTAAGTTTCTGATTCTTGCCAGGTATATGTTATTATTTTAAAATTAAGTCATAATTTTGTCAAAAAATTTTTTCTTGACAGATTTAGAACGTTGTCTATTGAGTACATTTAGAAGTATTCCCATATTTACAAATCAGGAGGAATGGATGACTTTTCCATTATAGCTTGCTTTAGCCATTATGTCATAATTGCTTAATTTAGACAAAGTAAGTCATGCCACATTGGTAATTGAGCAAAGATAAATCACAATTTTGTTAAGTTGTTTTCCCTCCACGTAATTAGAATTGTGCACTCTCAAGGTTTCGTTGAAATTTACAAATGGGGTCTACTTTGAACTGAATTTTAGGGGGAAAAAATCTTAACTGAGATTAATGCAGAAAATATTTACTTGCATTTTCTATTTTTGTTATTATTTTTTGTGTAAGTCATTTAAGTTACAGAAAATTGGGGCAATTTTAGAGAAATGTTCCGTACCCAAATTGTGACATATAAATTGGAAATAATTTATTAAGTCATTGAAAATATACTTGTCAACAGGAAAGAGCATACATGTTGTCCATTGCAAGAATTCATATTGTATCATATGAAGGTACCATATAAATGTACACATGAACATCTTTATTGCAGGAGTTTGTGTTGTACCTTAACCAAAAAATGTAAACGTCTCTTGGACAATTAGATAATGATGATGTTTTCATAAACCATGCTTCCATGAATGATCTTGATCACACTATTTGGATAGTATGATCACCACAGCTTTGTGTTGGTTAGAACACTGCATATCCATTCTCTTAACATCCAGGAAGGAAGGATTAAGTGAATAAATGAATGATACTGGAAATATTAGGAACATTGATCAGGAATAATCAAACCCTTGAAAAGTTTAAAGATTTGCTAGAAATTCAGCCTTTTCTTGAACTCATTTGTATAGTGTGATAGATTGGTCAAGCCCATTTCCAGACTCCTGAGGGAATTTTATCAAAGCAACGGCAACACATGGTTGTGTACTTTGTTTAACTTCAGTGTATTATTTATTCCTCTGAAGACACATTTCAAAGAGAAAAGTATGTGTTGCAGAGGCAGTGGCTCTAATTACAAAAATACACAGATGTTATACAAAATCTACCTTCGGGCTCAGGATATAAGTTCAGGATTTGAAGCCCAGGAGATTGCCGAGGTAAGATCCATTGTTCTGCAGCAAACGCACATGGCAAGCTCTGCAAATGAGAGGCATGATGGCATGGAATGATGCTTTCCTCCCATTTTGCTCATATAATAAATCTGAGCCCAACTGTGCAAAACAGACTGAAACTCAGTCTTCTTTTAGTTCACTTCTAGGGCTAGTTTTGACATACAATTGTCAAATTAGATCTGTATAATAAAAGAAATACATTGATTTGTCAAATTACAGTGAAATTTAATTGCTTGTAAATCAGGAAGTTATGAGGAGAAAAGAGATTTATTGGAGTTAGATCATACTTATAAAAATCCATTGGAAAATCAAAATCAGAAGTTTCCCATTTATTCCCTTATAAGTAATCTTGTCCCCTCAGACCTGGATATGAGAATTTAGCTTTTCTTTAGCCCCAAACACATTATTACATAGCAAAGGAGAAAAGAATAAAGAGATTAGGAGGGGGAAAGCTACTCAGGAGAGGCCAGAAGCCTCTCCACTCTGAATTTTAAATGCTGCTTCTGATGTCGTTTTCTTCTTTTACATGAATAAAGGATATTAAGGAAGTAACCCAAGCATAATAACTGTTCACACAGCCCCTTTCACAAGATATTCTTAGTGACTTGCATTTTCTGGAGTTTGTATCTGATAGTGGAACAGAACTAATGCAGATGGTGGAGAAACAAATTCTTTGGAAGTGGATGCAAAGAGCAATATGGTATAATCTTGGATACAATGCTCCCATTGTGTTTCATGCATTCATTCATCTGCAGATGCATTCATTTGCAAATTACCCAGTGCTCCTATCTCTTTTCAAATGAAGAATGTCATTCCAGAAGGCCAGCACATCCATGACCCACTGGATTCTTAAAAGGCTGACCTCCTTCTGGTTTTCTCTACCCTTTTCTATTTTCTTTGAGAGTCTGGAAGAGCTCAGTGTGGAAAGCTTGGGCTCATGTGTATTACGAGCTACACAGTTCCTCAGCTACACATGACTGTACATTTTTTCCTACAAATACTTCATTGCACATCTATTTGAATATACATTTATATTAGTGAGGTTAACCATTTGTTGCTGGAACAATCTTGGAAGATAGAAATAACTGTGTTGTTTATTTTGTTATAATGGATGTGCAATGAGCAGAGAGAAGACATGCTTAAATGAATACCTACTATATCTATATATCTATATATCCATATATATTTAGCATGGGAGAGATATCTTACATATTCTCATATTTGGTCAAAGTTGTCTATGATGCTTGGGAGAATAAAAGGAATAGAGAGCAATGAGATTATAATAAAGGAATAAAAAAAGGTAAAAAGAAATATTGGCAAGGTAGAATAAAATTCTCCAATAATTAAGAATCAGTGCTTGGTGTTTACCAGTTCACGAAGTTTCAGTTTGGGTTGATCAAGATGAATCTGTTGCCTGCTATGTGCCAGTGCTGGGTCCTGAGGCTTAGAGATGCAATAGCCTCCACCTGCAAGGAGCTCAAAGTTGACAAAGGAATCTGGACAGAGTGAAGTCTGGTTGTGCAGGAAACCTGTCCTTAATAGTGAAATCCCTGAGCTGAAACTTGGAGAATGATGCGGTATCAACTAAGTACTTACAGGGAAAAGGGTACAAACTTGTCTATACAGGAGATTCAGAAAAAGTGAGTGTGCAAGATGAATGAATAGTTTCAACATGGCTGTATGATCTCTGATCCAGTGATCTAGGCTCCCTATTACATTCTCTCTTCAAATTCAGTGAAGGTGGATCTATACATTAATTTAAGTGTATATTTGAGGTGGCTTTGACTTTTTATGTTTTGATGCTATTCAAGTGATTGTTCATGATAGAAATGATTTAAAATAACTTCTCTTTCTTTTCCACTTGCTATTTGATTTTTTACACCCATCTTGACAAAAGTATTAGAATGTATAAATACAGTTTGTGAGGTATTATGAAACTAACATTGGTCATGGGAAACTATTACTGTTGGCACAAAATTAAAAATCTCCATTTTGCTTTCTTTTTGGACATTAGAGAGTGTATCTGTATTTCAAAATCTGATGTACGATAATTCTCATGATATTCTGTGGGAAAACATGGAAATGTCAGGGAGGAAGCTAGATGGATAAGTAATTGTTTGCAAAGGTCATTAGTGGCTCAATTATTGTCACTCTGAAAGGAAGTGTCTAGATTCTTGCCTCTTGACTCTGTCATCATTCCTGGATCATCAACATTGAATTGAAAGGTTAAGAATATTGTTGCCAATGCTTCAGTGTCATAATACGACTTTTTCCTTCCTTTCTCTCTCTACAAATAATGATAAAAATAGAGCATCTATTATGTAGTTGGCACTGACATACATTTTCTTTCATCTTCACTCTGTCCCTACCATGTAGGCAGCCATATTCTATTCCAGTCTTATACATGATAGTAAAATGGCCCATGTGAAAAGTTACATGGCTATAATGTGGGATGAATAATCCAGAGATGGACTTCTGACTCCCAAACCTATGGTTTTCCCACTGTTTTTCACTATGAGTGCATGCTTCCTTTGAATATCTATGCTATTAAAAGTATTTGCACATTATAATCTTACTGCTATCTCAGGTTTGCTTCCCTTATGGAAGGAAGCTTCTCTGTTGTATAAAGAGGGACTAAATATCCTCCATCCCACTCTAACTAGAAAATATCTTTTTTAATAAGTTGATTGCTTCTCATCTAATGAAAAGAACATAAATATCATTATTATTTACTTTATTTTTTAAAGTAAATTTTTAAACATTTGGAAATCTTAGATTTACATTAAAGTTGTAGACATAGTGCAGAGGGTACCTTTCATCCCATTATCTATGATGTTATCTCCTATGTACATGTTTATTAAAACTAAGTAAAGCTAATACCATTGCTATTAACTATACTATAGACTTTATTTGGATTTCACTGGTTTCCACACAGATGTACTTTTTCTGTCGCAGGATCCAATCCAAGATTCCCACAGTATTTAGTGTTCATGTATCCTTAGTGTCTTCTGCTCTGTAATGGTTTCTAAGTTTTTCTGTTTTTCCATGCCTGTGATCTGTTTTTGTAACCTTTGCTTAGCACAGTTTGGAAGAGACACAGTCAAGTATTTTACAGAACGCTCCTTACTTTGACTCAGAAGAGGTATTTTTCATGATTGGCTTAGGGTTATGGATACTGTGAAGAATACCAGAGATGTGAAGTACCTTTTCTTTCTTTCTCTTGTTTTTAATGTTTTTGTTTGTTTGTTTTTTTATTGATTTCAGAGAGAAGGATGAAGGAGAGAGAGATAAAAATGTCAATGATGAGAGAGAATCATGGATCGGCTGCCTCCTGCAACTCCCCTACTGGGGATCAAGCCCACAAACTGGGCAAGTGCCCGTGACCGGAATCGAACCCGGGACCTTTCAGTTCGCAGGCTGAGCCAAACTGGCTAGGGCTGAAGTGCCTTTTCTTCTTGCATTTTATCAGAGGTTCATGATGTTATCTTAGATTCTTGGCTGGGTCTCTGTAACAAAAGCTAGATTAAGATTAACAAGAGAAAAGCATTCAAATTTATTGAATATACATTTACATGAACGGAGAGCCTCCATAAGGAAATGAAGATCTAAAGAAAGGTTAACCCAAGTGTTTTTATGCTAGGTCTGATGAAGAAAGGAAAGTTGTGGACAAATGTGAAAGGACAAACAAAGTATGAGCTAAATTTGGTAAGTTAGGGGAATTTAGCAAGGACTATTCATTTAGATTCCTCTTGTTGTCTTTCCGTCTTTAGAGATAAAGAGTTCCTTTTGCTCTGAGTACAGAGAGCATACCTCTCACACAAGAGTTTTATGACCTGCCTTGGGTAGATCAAGGAATCCTTTCAGTGGCTGCCTTTCAGTGTTTTCATTGCCCATATCATTTCTCAAATTCCTTTAGCCTAATTCAGCTTAAAATAACCTGCATGCATGCTAAGGTACCATGTTTTGAGGCAGGGTGTCTGAGTCCTACCAATATCAGCATGACCTAGCACTAGTGATATTAACATTAACGATTAATGGCTTGGTTTACATTATGTTTGCAAAGTTTCTTCACTGAAAACTTAGTTTGTTACAGATTGAATTATGTCTTCTAAAAAATATATTTTCCTCCTAGTCCCCAATACCTGTAAATGGGACTTTATTTGAAAATAGATTTAATTAAGTTAAGATGGGCTCATTAGGATGGGCCCTAATTCAGTTTGACGAGTATCCTTAAAGAGAGAAAAACATCACATGAAACATAAGTAAAGACACAGAGACACACAAGGAATATGTACTGTGACAACAGAGGCAGAAATTGGAGTGGAGCATCTGTCAAGAGTTGATTGACAGCTGCCTCAGAGGCTAGGAAGAGCAAGGAAGGATTCTTCCCTGCAAATTTCAGAGAGAGCATGGCTTCACCGACACCTCAGTTTCAGAGTGCCAGACTCCAGAATTGTGAGAGACCAAATCTCTGTTGTTTTAAACCATTTGTTTTTTGGTGTTTTGTGATTACAGTCCTAGGAAACGAATATACTATTCATTTTCCATTTTCTGTCCTTTGTAAGCAAGCTACTGACTCCAGGTAATACTGTAAGGCATTTCATTTGCTTTTACATGTACATTTTGAAAACTTTGGACAGAGTTGCCACTATCTCTTTATCCTGGTTAATCTTTGGCTGATGACATGGGCAATGAAAACACTGAAAGGCAGCCACTGACCATGGAGCTGTGTTTATATTTATCAAGTAATTCTTTTCAGTGGCAAAAATGGAATTCTTCTCCTTTGCATTCCCTCAAATAACACTATCTTTTTTTTAAATATATATATATTTTCTTGATTTTTTACAGAGAGGAAGGAAGAGGGATAGAAAGTCAAAAACATCGATGAGAGAGAGACATCAATCAGCCGCCTCCTGCACGCCCCACACTGGAGATGTGCCCGCAAGCAAGGTACATGCCTCCGACTGGAATCGAACCTGGGACCTTTCAGTCCACAGGCAGACGCTCTATCCACTGAACCAAACCAGTCTCGGCAACACTATCTTATAATAAAGATTTATATATAATAAAAGCCCAGTGACTGAACAGTGGAATGACCAGAATGACTGGTTGACCAGTTGTTATAATGCACAGTGACCACCAGGGGGTAGATGATTAATGTAGGAGCTGCCTCCTTCCCACTCTGCGTGCCATCCACCCCGGCCCCCCCCCCCCCCCCCCCCCCCCCCCCCCCCCCCCCGTCAGTGCACTACCATAGTGGGAGTGCCGCTTGGCTGACAAGGATGAGTGGCTGCTTCCGCTGCAAACCCCATGCCAAGGGGCAGAAACCCTGGTTGCAGTTGTCGCCTCCTCGCTCCAGGCTCCTCCTCCTCTGGGTGCTCGCAGGTTGTGCAGTACTACCACCAGCTTGTATAGCTGAAGCCAGAGGCTGGGAGATGGGCTCCTGGCTGCTGCCTCTCAGTGCTATTGTCGCTAGGCCCAGTGAAGATGCTGCACCAGGAATAGCCTCTCAGAGGGCGGGTCCACAGATACTCTGCTGACCCAGATGAGCAGGGCTCCTATAGAAGGCCAATCCCCGCAGGCCACGCCTCCCACCAATGCATGAATCTCCTGCACTGGGCCTTGAGTTGTATTATAATGCAGAGGGTCATGATTGATTTTTGTAACTGTTGCTTAGCATAGTATTGAGTGAATGAATGTAATAAGAATGCAGTTCTTAACTCAGGCCTTTTACATGGAATTATCCAAAACAAGTTTTTATATAATATTTTTTGGACAGTGTAGTTAAGCCACTTAAACCATTTATAAGAGTTTAAACTATAGTTTGAAATATTTTCTCTAACAAAAGGAAAGAAGGAATATTAGGTTAAATCTATTTACGTGTAAAATCTCTAAAATAAGCTGTGATTTCAATTGTGTTTCCCAATGTAAATTGTGGTTTTAATTGTTTGGAAGCTAATACATTTTATTTTTTTCTTCCCTGTTCTTTTTTCCTTTCTTTCTTTTTTTTTAAATTTTATTTACAAGAGAGGCCACTTTCTGTGGAACATTCAGTCTGGCTATAAGAAGAAAGATATAACGTGCAGATGTTCATTTTTTGCTACCCTGTTTGCAGTAATAACATCTATTTTTTGAGATTCTTGAGCATTTCATTAAATTTACTTTAAAACTTAATTATGTAAAATAAGTGCATTGGAGCTTGTGAGATCATCATGGGTTTAGAAGATGATCCCTCAGGAGTTGAACACCCAAGGGAGCTGGGAGGTTGCATTACCAATGACCAGAATATGCTTAATGCAAGCC
>PVJN01031715.1:0-24659 GCA_004026805.1 Lasiurus borealis | reverse complement strand
ATCCATCCATCCATCCAATTCATCCTCCTATTCATCAATTCACCCAGCAATCTAGTTCACTCATTCATCCATCCATCCATGCAGTCTCTCCACTAATTCAACCATCTCTTCATCCTTCCTTCCATCCATGCTTTCATCCACCCTTCCATCTAGCCAGCAAGCCAGCCAGCCAATTAATCCATTCACCCACCATCCATCTTTCCAATCATACATCCACCATCCATCCACCTCTCCATCCACCCACCCATCATCCATCTCTCATCCATCCATCCATCCATCCATGCAGTCACTATCCAATCCTTGGCGCTCATGGTGTCATAGCTATGGATTTCTGTAACCTGAGCCCAGTGCTCTTCTAACTCCCCAAAGCTGCCCCCAAACTCAATTTCTTCCTCCAGAACCCAGCCCCTCTCTGAGGATCCCGGGGACGGTCCCTTCCATTCCTCTGTTTCGAAAGACTTCCCAGAAGAGCTTTAGACCAGGCTGTAAACTAAGGCTTATTATTCCTTCTGCCTCTCCCATGGCTCCCATATTCCCGAGCAGGTCACATTATGGGTCCCATATTCCCGAGCAGGTCGCATTATGGGTCCCCATATTCCCGAGCAGGTCGCATTATGGGTCCCCATATTCCCGAGCAGGTCGCATTGTGGGTCCAAGAGGTGGAGACAGAGCAGCTATCCTTTTCCCTGTCGGTTCCCAAGAGAAAACAGAACAAAGAACAGCCACTGTCCTTTGGCCCCGTCCTGGCTGCGACAGCTCCCGGAGCTCTGCAGAGGGGGTCTTCCATGCTTGCTCCTCTGGCAGCCACTCTTGCTGAAGACAGGCCTCGGCGAAGAAATGTACCAAACAACCCCAGATGGGCCGAGTGTTCCTTTTCTCTCCCCTCTATTTTGGTGGTGCCCAAGACTGAGGTTCTTTTCAATATGTCAGGCTCTCAAAAAAAAAAAATGATTAAAATGCACCAGATTATTACATAACGCTGCTTCAGACTTAATTTAGCAAACTGTAACATTTTTATCATTTTTATAAAGCCCTTTTTAATGAAAACCGTCTGCAAGGAGACCAAATATCCAGGCGGAAATCATGTTTTCTCCGCGTTTGTCATCCCTGAAGATGCTGTTTCCAGATTCTACAGAAATAATAAATTTCATTTAGAAGTTTGGGCCTCCGCCGCGGTGCCACACAGCTCGGAATTTTCCAATTTACGGCACAAGAGGCTCGCCCCGCTGCAATCTTTCATCCTCGCCAGCTCTGACCACAGTTTCATGCCTTCCTCGCCTCTCTGTAAATGTAGTACTTGTAGCAACATTCGGCCCGACCTGTTTATTTTACAAGAGCCCCCAAAAATGTTGTTCTAATGAGCATGTGCATATTTTCTCGGTGACAAAGGTTTTTCGTCCCGTGGCTCCTGACTTCCCAGGTCACCGCGGGATGCGATTCCCACCGGCGCCTCCCGGGCAGCGGGGGGTTTGGCCGGGAGGTGTCCCACTTGGAGGTGCACCACCCGGTGGGGGACCTGTTTGGGAGTCGTATCTGTCTGTCCGGCCTCCAGGCCCGTCCTGGACGCCTCTCCAGCGGCACCTCGTTAACGGAGGTGAGACTTCCAGTCCCAGATCCTCTGCCCGGGCCAAAAGCTACCCTCACGCTGCCTCTAACGGGATGTCTCACATCCGAGATGCTCTGACCTGGCTGGGTGGCCGCCCCATGACCCCGGGCCTTGCTCCTGGTTGGAAACAGAGGCCGCTGGAGCTGGGGAGCCGTGGGAGGTGGGCCAGGCCCTGAGGCCTCAGCTGGCGAGCCTGGGACTGGCACAGGGCTGGTGGGAAGTAAGCCTGGGTGAGCCAAGGTCCTGGGAGCAGGGAGGGGTGTTCCTGGCTCCCGCAGGCTGGCTGCAGAGGTGAGGGGGGCGGGCACGCACCCAGCTCGCCCCTCCTCGGCCACTCCGGGAGAATATCGTGTGAACGCCTGATCCTGGGGCTGATGGAGCCCCGGGCCTGGAACGGGCACGGGTCCATCTGACCCACAGCAAACAGCCCAACAACAGGCAGAGTTTAGGGTACAGTTCTCTTGGGTCCAACAAATCTGGCTTTGACTGGATTCTGACAGCGGTTTCCAGTCCCCTCTCAGGGCTGGGCAGGAAGGGTGCTGTGCTCCGGGCCAGTCCCAGATGCTGCCTGGGGAGGGTTCATCCGAGGTCCTCAGCCTGTGGGCGCCATTGTTCCTGGCCCCCCAGCTTCCACTGAGGCCTGAGAGGAGGGCGACTGTCATGGCAGTTGCCTGGGAAAGAGGGGTGTCCTGGATGCCGGGCCCCTGGAGCTGACGGGAACATTCTGGGCGGGTCTGGGTGACCCCTCCCCTGGTCTTGGGAGGCAGGTGGTGCCAACTCTCTTGGTGGTGAGTCATTCTCTGTTGGGGTCCCCGTTGAACAGGTCCCTCCTGGGCTGTATGGCAGGAACAAGGCCCCGGACCACTTCCTGTGCAACACCGTAAAGTGTCCCCGGCTGCTTGCCGATGCCAGGAGTGGCCGCCCACCCGCCCCTCCCCAGAGTTAGGCAGACCAGCATCTTCCTGCCCCCCTCACCACCACCCCCCTAACCCCCCACTCCGCTCCCTGGTCATGCTGAGCCTTCCCCAGCCAGAGACCTGACTCTGGGGTGGCAGCTGCCTTCCCAGGAGGTAGCTGTCTTACCCGGCAGGGGAGGAGATGCAGCAAGGAAGGGACAGGCCTTTCCCAGGGTCACCCGGCCACTTAGGGACACAGGGAGGGCCTCCTCCGGCCTTCCCGCCCCAGGCCCTTCCCGCCTCACCCCATGCCCAGGCCCGGCCCCAGCCAGCCTCCCCACACAGCCTTCCCAGGACGGAGGCCAGCCTTCAGGGTTCAGCCGAGGTCGCGAGAACTCCGGGCCGCGCGCTCCCCATCAATGCAAACCAGCCCCACCGGCCGCGCCGCCAACAAGCTAGCAATCTCCCGAACCCCGGGCCGGGAACAACGGTCCGGTTCCGCCCCCGGGGGGGAAAGGGATCTCATTAAGGCCCTGGCAGCCGGCGTGGGGGCTGAGGAATTGTTTTTAATGGAAAAACAAGAATTCGCTGTTATGGGCTAGATTAAGGCTTGGTCCAGGGGAATTAATCATATTGCTACCGGCCCGCGCCCGCCCCGCCTTTGACCTCACATCCTGGGAGAAGGCGCGACCCGGGCTGGGAAATTGGTTCATTTCTCTTTCTGGTGGTTAATGAGGCCTCCGACAGCCGCCACACGCCGCCGCCTCCCCGGGGGAGGCCGGGAATTGCTCTCACCTGCCCCGGCGACAGGCGCTGAGCAATCGCCCGCCTGCCCGGCCCGGCCCGCTAATCCGCGGCACGCGCCCCCGCCAGATCCATCATCCCGAAACCGGCCCCGGTCACGCACCACCGCCAAGCGGGGGCCTCCGGGTCCCTCCACCGCCCGCCGCGGGGCTGCAAACTCTCCCGTCCCCCGAGCTCCGGTTTCACCAATTTCCACTCTTTATTGGAGTCGCACTCGCAGCCAGGGGAGCCCACCCATCACAGGGCCGATATTAGATTGTCAGAGGGGAAGAGGCGCCTTCACCCACATAAAGAAACACAATCTCGCCGGCCGTTCGGGGAGACCTCCGGGCACCCCTCCCGCAGGTCAGCGGCCCCCCGCCCCCGCCCCGGCCCCAGAGGTGGCCATTATCCTCATTTCGACACTTTCTTCTTTTACCGGTTATTGCATTTTTTACACGGAACCATACATCATGTTGTGTGTGTTCCTGCGATCGGTTCAATAGCTTTGAAAATGTTACACGCTGTTCTCTGCACACCGGGGACCCGGTATTCCCCACCCCGCCCCCCGCCCTCGCCAGAGCATCACCAGCGGCTCGGATCCTGGACGGCGGCGGGCAGACTCGAGGCTCCTCTGGGGACCCCCTCCGAGGTCCGCCTCCTGAGAGCTGCCCTGGGAGGGTGTGAACTCCCGGTAGACAGAGAGCTGCGGACCACAGGGGCGCCTGGCTGAAGTCCTCCATGGGGGGTGAGGGGAGGGTGGTTTAGGGAGTGAGTCCCCAGATGAATGGCGCTTGCCACACGGTTGCTGAGTTCTGTCTCGAGGCTGGTGCCCACCTGTCTTCACGGATTTCAGGTGGGAAAGAGGAAGGGGCCTGGAGAAGGGAGGAGGGAGAGGCGTGGGCAGGCCAGCTGTCAGAATGCCCACTATGTGCCCGTGCTGCCTGGACCCTGGGCCAAGGGGGGCGGGCATCTCTGCTCCCTTGACCCGGTGTAAAGTCTGTGCCACCGGCCTCCCTGCCGGGCCTCTGCGCCCCGGTTTCTCCGCAAGCCCATATTTCTGGGGGTTCACCGAGGCACGAGTGGAACGGGGGTTGGGCAGACCAGCTGTGCCCGGAGCCAGGGCTGCAAGGAGTGGGGATGGGGGGCCTGGAACCTGGCAGGGAGGAGGAGCGGCACCTGAAGGAGCCGACCGCTGCGTGTGGTGGGAACCCCTGACAAGTGAGGTCTGTAGTGCGGTTACCTCACCCCGCTTCCAGGTCATCCCACTAGGCCTGGGGGGCCTCCCCTGCAGACAGGCCCTGCCCCCTCCCTCCGCCCTCGCAGCAGCCCCCTGAGGCCCTGGCTGGCTGCGGTCCTCCCTCTCCAAGGCCCTTCCAGGTGGGACAGCAGCAGGGACAGCTGGCCCTGCCAGTGACGCTGGTAAGGGAGGGAATGAGCGGGTAGATGGGGGGGAGAGAGAAGAAGGAACTGGAAGGAATGAAGGAAGGAAGGAAAAGGAAGGGGGTGTTAGTTCTCTTTTTTAAAATTTGTTTCTTGCCCAGCCAGCATGGCTCTGTGGCAGAGCATCAACCTATGAACCAGGAGGCCAGGGTTTGATTCCCGGTCAGGGCACAGGCCTGGGTTGCGGGCTTGATCCCCAGGGTGAGGCGTGCAGGAGGCAGCTGACCGATGATTCTCTCTCGTCGTTGATGTTTCTCTCTCTCTCCTCCTCCTCCCTTCCTCTCTGGAACAACAATGTATTTTAAAAGTCTGGTTTTTAATTATAGTTGACAATATAATATTAGTGTCAGATTTCCGAAATCATGGTTAAACATTTATATATCTTGGGAAGAGATCACCCCAATAATTCTTAACACCCACCCGGCGCCATACGTAGTTACTGCAATGTTACCGTCTGTATTCCCCAGGCTGCACTCACACCCTCGCGGCTATTTCTCTAACCGGCAGCTTACTACCCAGCAGTCCACTTCCGGGGACAGATCCAGAGAAAAGTGAAAAGATATGCACACCCCTGTGTTCACTGCAGCATCGCTCGCAATAGCCACAACACGGAAGGGACCTACGTGGCCATCTCTGGAGGAACGGATTAAAAAGATGTGGTGCGAAATGTGTACGATGGAATAGCAGCCATACAATGCAGGAAATCTTACCTTTTGCAACAACGTGGAGGGACCTAGAGGGTGCTGTGCTAAATGAAATAAACCAGGCAGGAAGAGACACATGCCAGATAACTTCCATTACACGTGAAATCTAAAACACACACACACACACACAACCAACCAAATAAATAAGCAACACAAAACCAAGACACACTTATCGATGCAGAGAACACGCAGGTGGAGATCGGAGGTCACTGATAAAATAAATGAAGTCCCCAGGCTGAAACGCAGAGCGCACAGAGTAGCCCCTGAGAGGGTGACACCCTTGCACGGCAACAGGTGGGTGCTGGACGTATCACGGCGACCTCGGGGTCAGGTGGGCAAAGATCGGATCCCGGGTGGCACACCTGAAGCTAACGGAACATCGTGGGCTAACGGTACTGTAACTGACAGAGGAGGAGGGGAGAGAAGGAAGAGAAAAAGGTAGGGGGAGGAGCAAGGGAAGGAAGGAGGGAGAGGGAGGGGGGCAGGGAGAGGACTGCGAGGGCCCCTGGGCCACGAGCCCCCCTCCCCCTCCTCCCTGGGTGCTTTCGGTACCAGCCCTCCCGCTCTATAGAGGCACGATTTTTCCCATCTATGAAGGAGTTTGAACACCGGGTCCCTCTCTGCCCCGGTCCCTCTGCTTGTCTCTTGAATTCCTCTGGAGCGGTGGTTCTCAACCTGTGGGTCGCGACCCCTTTTGGGGTCCATCAACCCCATCACAGGGGTCGCCTAAGACCACCAGAAAACACAAATGTTTACATGACAATTCACAACAGCAGCAAAATGACTGTTAGGAAGTAGCTAAGAAAATAATGTTATGGTTGGGGGTCACCACCACCTGAGGAGCTGTCTTAAAGGGTCTCGGCCTTAGGAAGGTTGAGAACCGCTGCTCTGGAGGAATGGGGAGCAGGACTGAGAGGGCGCCAGGGACCCTGCTTCAGAGGAAGCTGCTCTGACTGACCAGAACGCAGCCAAAGAGACGGGATGTTCTTTCTGCGATCAGGTGTGTGTGTGTGTGTGTGTGTGTGTGTGTGTGTGTGTGTGTTAATGTGGCCTCTCTCTCTCTCTCTCTCTTTCTCTCTCTCTCTCTCTCTCTTTCACGTCTGAGGCAGCTCTGTGGAGGGGCTCCCGTGGCCAGGGACAGGCCGGTGCATGAGTGAGCCTGGGTGTAACCTTCCTGCACTGGTTGAGCCTCCTGCTGAGCCTGCAGCCCCAGACAGCGTCTCTGGAGGGACTCCATTCTGACCCTCAGAGTCCCTGTGGGAGAACAGCTATTTGTGGTTCTCAGACGCTACATTAGAGAGATGAGGAAGGGGGGAGGAGCCTCAGAGAGGACCCGTGATTCTGCCTCCTGCAGTCTGGACACTGCCTGAGCCTCATGGGTCCTCCTGGTGCCAGTCTTCCAGGAACAGGTGAGGGAACCGAGGCAGACACGGGTGCGCTCGCCTGAGGCCCCTCTGCTGCTTTGCCCAATGGGCAGGGCCTGGGCCTGACTTTTGGATCTGGAGATGGGAAGTCCATGGACTCAGCCCTGGAGGATGCAGGGGAGGGGGGAGGAGGGGGAAGCTACTGGCTGGGTCACTTTCTTTCTTTTTTTAAAATATATTTTATTGATTTTTCACGGAGAGGAAGGGAGATGGATAGAGTTAGAAACATCGATGAGAGAGACATCCATCAGATGCCTCCTGCACGCCCCCTACTGGAGATGTGCCCGCCACCAAGATACATGCCCCTGACCGGAATCGAACCTGGGACCCTTCAGTCCGCAGGCCGACGCGCTATCCACTGAGCCAAACCGGTTCCGGCCACGGTTGGTTTTTAAACCCGGACCTTCCTGGGAGCCGGTGGTCCGGGAGGGGCTGTGCTGGAACCAAGACTGCGAGCTCTCCTCCCCACCCCACCCCCTCCAGCGGAAAATCACCCCGTCCCAGCCACGCAGGCCGAGGCAGGCGACCCCGCTGCCCACAGCGCCCTCTGCTCCCTGGGGACCCATCGAGGGCTCGGATAGGAATCGCCCCGGCTGGGAAGCTCCAGCCAGCGTCACCAGGGAGGCTGGGGGGTGGGTGTCTCCGGCTCCGGGGGGCGGAAGGCTCCGGATTTAGCCTGTGTCGAGCCACTGCCCCCTCCTCTCTACGAGAACCTGGGACTTGACCTCCAGAAGTCTTCGGCCTTCCCCTCTGTCCAGGGGGGCGGGACCAGCAGGGCTGACGGGCCGGATCAGACTCCCGCCCTCAGGCTGCGTCGGGCTCTCGGAGTCAGAGGAGGGTCCAAGTCCCTCGTCCAGAGCCGAGCGGGCAGGCTGACCTCAGGGTCTGGGCTCTGGCCTTGGGGACCATGTGGCTCCCCACCCCCCATCCAGCCTGTTTTGAATCCTTCTCTCCGTCCTATGCCGCCTGGTCCTCCCCCCTCCCATCACCGCAGGCCTCGCCACCCACCACACCAGCCACACCTGCTGACCCATCAGCTCAAAGCGCCCTCCTCCGGCAGTGACCTCAGTGCCCAGACACCCATCCCCCTGCCCCCCATGGCTGCCACCACCACGCCGCCCGTCCCTCTGTCGCTGCCCACCTTCCCCCTGGGCACCAGGAGCCTCCGTCCTGGGGCCTGAGCTCCTCGGAGGCCCCTGCCTGGGCTGAGGACGAGGACACCACAGCGGTCCTGGCCCTGCCGCAGTGACCTGATCCAGGGACATCCAAGCCCCGCCCTCCGCAGCCGGCTGCCGGTTACCCACCCCGGGCCTCGGCCTGTGCCGTCTCCGAGCCCCTCGCCCACCCAGACACCCTTCTTCTGACGGCAGCCCCTGCGCCCTGCCTGGCCTTCCTGGGACCCACGTGCCCCGCCGTGCGCCCCCCGGCAGCCCGCCCCGGGCCGTCCCCGTGGTGCTCAGGGCCTGGCTGTGTACCCGGCGGGACCCAGTGACGGCCACGCTGGCAGTCTCTGGAGCTGGCTGCCCTGCACCAGGTCCCTTGGGAGACTGGCAGCTGGGAGGCTGAGTGTGGCCACTGAGCGCCCCCTTCAAGCTGGTGCCGCAGGGGGCCGGGCAGGGGCTGGAGAGAGAGGCAAATGGAGAGGAACCGAGGGCCCTGCCTGGCCAGAGGGCGGCCTGGAGGGGGCGTGCTGGGAGGATCTCCGGGAGCCGGGGGCCTGGAGCCGAGCCGGGAAGGGTGAGCAGGAGGGAAGAGAGGGAGAAGCGGAGAAATTCGTGCCACGGAAACATCTGCACCCGGTAGACGAGGGGCCAGCCAAGCCCAGCGGCCGAGCTCCGACCCAGACTTATTTGGCGCGGCCTGTGAGCTGAGAAAGACTTTATTTTATTTTATTTTTTAATATATTTTAATTGATTTTTCACAGAGAGGAAGGGAGAGGGATAGAGAGCCAGAAACATCGATGAGAGAGAGACATCGATCAGCTGCCTTCTGCACGCCCCACACTGGGGATGTGCCCGCAAGCAAGGTACATGCCCTTGACCGGAATTGAACCCAGGACCTTTCAGTCCACAGGTCGATGCTCTGTCCACTGAGCCAAACCGGTTTCGGCGGTTTTACCTTTTTTAAGGTTTTCCATTTTTCAAAAGAAAAAAAAGATACAGAGGCATCGGCACCAGAGACCACAGGCAGCTGGCAGCACCACGTCCCTCCTGCCGCCGGGACAGAGGCGAGTGGGGACCTTCTGCCCAGGAGGCTGCCCCTTGGGTGCCAGCCGGAGAGGGTGGCGGGAAGCCCGAGCTGGTTCACGCGGCGAGGAAAGAGCTCCGTGCCGGTGGCCGGCCCACACCGGGCCTCTCTGGGGGGTCCTCAGAGCCCCTCTCTCCCAGGGAGGGGGCGGGGGAGGGACGATCAGGACGGACAGGGCCTGCACGGGGCGGCCAGCCAGCTCCGGGGCCTGGGCCTGGCGGGGGCTCCCACCCTCCGGCATTAGCTGGATTTTCCGCCGGCCGCCGCGTCGGCAGGGACGGGACCAGATGCGGTTCCGGGCTGGGTCACATCTCCGCTCTAACGAGCTGGAATTCTAGTGGTTTCTTCCAGTCCCGCTGTGTTTACCCCAATCAGCGGTCGCAGGCGGGCGGGATGGCTGTCATTCCTCCGGTGACGAATGCTCTGGCAGACGCGCCCGTTTTCCAGGAAACACCGCTCTCCCCTCCCCACGCGGGCGGCAGCGTCCTGGGGGCAGATGGGGAGGCGGGCGCCGCGGGGACACGGGGCACGGGGGGCGCCCGGCCTGGTGGGCCGCTCGGGTGCTCGGCGGCACCTGCCGGTGACCCTGGCAACCATCAGTGGCCCCGCCATGGGTGGCCTTCCCGGGGGCAGGGCCACCTCTTACCGTCTTGGGGAGGCCTCCTCGCACGCAGAGCCAGGGACAAGGAAGGCGGATGCAATGGTTTATTGGGAAGGTGAGCCCCGAAACACCGGGCTGGGGGGCAGGATTCCTTTTCAAGCGCCTCCCCTCCGGGGCGGCTGGGGTGCGGTCCCCCTGGGGAGGGACGCGGGCCCGGGGAGAGCAGCGCCCACAGCGGCCCCAGGTGGAAGGGCTGCTCCCTGGCATGTTACCCCCCACCCCACACACACACACACACGGGAACGGCAGGTGCTCAGCTCGCTCGGAGCTGCCAGACCGGGAGACGCTCACAGCTCAGCTCCGGGGCCCAGTGCGTCTGCTCCACCGAGTCTCCACGTCCCACACGGGGTGCCCGACCCACTGCCACCCGCAGGCCTGGGGCTCTGCATGCCTGACGGCCAAGCGACTCCCGTGGACAAGGGAGCGGACAGGGACCAGCCCCGGGCGCTGGGAAGGCACACCCAGGGCTGCCGCCCTGCTCCCCGGGACCTGCCAAGAGGCCTTTGTCCCAGGCAGACCCAGGACCCCCCAGATCGCCCCCTGCGGGGCTCCGCGTGGCCCTGCACCCTGGAGGGGACTGTGTCGGAGGTCTCAGTGGGAATGAGGGAAGGACAGGCCTGGGAGCCAGGCGGGCATCTGCACACGCTGCTGCTCTTCTCTCTCCCCGGGCTTTCATGCTACCTCCCCCAACCGCCCCCCACCTTTCTGTAAAAGAAGAGACAGGCAGTGAGGCTCCGGGCACAGGCGGGGAACCAGACTTCCACCGAGCCGTATGCCCGGGCCTGTGCCCGCCCCTGCAGGCAAGCACGGCTGGAATGAGAAACAGCTCAGAGGTGCCGACCCGGAGACGAGCCAGATGCCAGAGCCCCTGACGAGGATCATGAAGCAGCCATCCCAGAAAGGCCTCGACAGCAATGGTGGCCATACTTAAAACAAACCAACAAAAAAACCCAGAAAATCTCAGCAAAGCACTGGAAGTTAGAAACTGACACCGGGAGAGGTGGGGTTAGAACTAAAACAAGACAGTGCTGCCTGCCTGGCTGACATCGCTTGGTGGTGCAGCATCAGCCTATGACACAGCAGGTCACCGTTCGATTCCCGGTCAGGATACAGGACCAGTGTGGGGCGTGCCGGAGGCAGCCGGTCCATGATTCTCTCTCATCAGTAACATTTCTGTCTCTCTCTATTTCTCTCCCTTCCTCTCTGAAATCAATAAAAATATATTTAATAACAAAAGGAAAATACGGTACCTAGGATTTTTAAGAAGTAACCTCACTGGACAAGCTCAGTAGACGATCAGAGATGACAACGAAGAGGAGCAGTGAACTCCAAGACAGAGCGCATCCACAGCACTGGAAGGTGGGCCCGCTGAGGCGCAGAGAGGGGACGGGAAAAACGGAACAGATCCTCGGAGGCTGTGGGACTCTCACCGAGGTTCTAAGACTCATGTCACCGCAGCCTCCAAAGAAGAGGAGGAGAAAGATGGGACTGAAAAAAAAAAAGGATTTAAAGAAAGAATGGCTAAAAATTCCCCTCATTGTGGACAAGCATGAACTTATAGATTCAAGGAGCTGAGAGAACCCCAACAGGGTAACCCCTCAAAGAATCTGTGCCGAGAAACACCATCCTCAAACTTCTGAAAACTGAAGACGAAGAATAATGCCCGAGAGCAACCAGAGAGGAATGGCAGATCACATTTAGGGGAACCCCACCCAGATGCAGGCAGATTGGTCACCCCACACCATGAGGGCCAAGAAGAAGCGATGCAACATTTTCTAAATTCGGAAAAAAAAAAAAAAAAGAAAAAGAAAAGAACCGTCATCCCTGGGCTCTGTATGCAGAAGAAATGGGATTGGGCAGCAATCAAAGGGAAATAGATCATAAATCTAAATTTAAATTACGAAATTATAAACACCCCCCCTAGGAGAAAATATAGGAAGAATGCTGCTTGACAGAGAGTTTGGCAAGGCGTTTTCTTTATTTATTGTGCGTCTGTTTTTTTAATTACTTTAAACTTACTTTGATTGATATACAATAAATATATACCATCGCATTCATTTCAGCTTACCACAGAATGATCCCATATTCGCGTTTTGTGGAATGATCACCACAGTCATGCTGGTTGCCATCCATCATCCCACCAAGTCCCACACATTTTTTTCTGGGGATGTAACCCCGGAGATGGGATTTCTTAGGGAAACTTCTCCATTTGCAATACAACAGGACTGACCACAGACACCCGGGCCTGGTGGGCTCATGAGAGGCTGCAGCCAGCCAGCCGGAAGGTGACTTTCCTAGACACGCGCCCAGACACGTCGCTGCGAGAAAGGCCGGAGGGATTCGGGCATGCGCAGACCGGAGGCTCTTCACGCCTGTTCTGGAGCCGAAGTCATTTTCCTTGACAGTAACCGAAGGATTCCGTGGCTTTCTGTGGGCTCTCCAATGTTCGCCCGAGCAAGAGACCAAAGATAGAGAAGAGGGGCTCTGTGGTCCAGAGACGCGGCTCTCGTGTCCCAGCCAGCGTGCCTGCTGATCTGGGTGAAAGTCCGGGCGGTGGGTGGTTACCTCCTCAGGACTAACTTAGTTTATTTCTGGAAGCCTGGACCCCTTCGCTCCTTCCGCCCAACCCGCAGCCCCGCTCCCTTCTGGCAGCCACCGATCGCTTCTCCGTGGCTTCATTTGCTCATTGGTTTTGTGTTTCAGAGGCCACATCAAAGAGAAACCTCCCATCATTTGTCTTTGTCTGGCTTTTTGCACTTAGCGCAGTACTCTCAGGCTGTCACAAATGGCGAAGAGTTCATTCTGGCCACGGCTGGTGCGGCTCCGTTAGTGGAGTGTCGTGCCGTGCACGTGGAAGTGGCCGGTTCCATTCCCCAATCAGGCAGATGCCCCGGGTGTGGGCTTGATCTCGGTAGAGGGTGTACAGGAAGCAGCTGATCGATATTTCTCTCTCTCTCCCTCTCCCTCCCTTTCCTCTCTCTCTCTCAAGTCAATAAAAACATATTTTTAAAAAGAATTCATTCTTTTTTATGGCCAGCTAATATTTCATTGTATGTACAGTATGTACCACCTCTTCATTACCCATTTATCCACTGACGGGCAGTAAGGTTGCTTCCGTGTCTTGGTTATTGTAAAGAATGCTGCAAATAATGAACAGAGGGCTGCGTATCTCATTGTAAATTCATGTTTTCGTTTTCTTCAGATAAATACCCAGAAGCAGGATTGCTGGTTCAGAGGATAGCTTTCTCTTTAATTTTTTCAGGAACTCCGTGCTGTTTTCCAAAGCGGCTGCACCACCCCCACAGTGTAGTGTGCGAGGGTTCCCCTTTCTCTGTACCCGCCCCACCAGTTACTTCTTGTTTTATTGAGAATAGCCAGTGCTCACAGCTGTGAGGTGGCATCTCATTGTGGTCGGGATTTGCATGTCCCTGAGGATTTAGTGATGTTCAGCATCTTGTCATATTCCTGCTGGCCATCTGTCCAGCTGCTTTGTAACCATGTCTATTCAAGCCCTCTGTCCGTTTTTTAATGAATAACTTACGCACCTCAATAGCAAAAAGGCAACGAGTTTTTTAAATGCAACACCAACAGCAGGCTCTGCTGAAAGAAAAAATAAAGGTGATTAATTGGATGTTTTTAACCAAAAGCTTATCGTTCTGCAAAAGACGCCGTTAAGGGAATTAAAAGCCAACCCGCACATGGGGAAAGAAATATCGGCACGGCGTATAACTTCTAAGGAACTTGTACCCCAATTAAACAAAGGATTCTGAAAACTCGACCAGAGGAAAACAAATAACCTAATTAAAACAGGAGGCAGAGCCGAGACCGGTTTGGCTCAGTGGATAGAGCGTCAGCCTGCAGACTGAAAGGTCCCAGGTTCGATTCCGGTCAAGGGCATGTGCCTTGGTTGTGGGCACATCCCCAGTAGGGGGCATGCAGAAGGGGGCTGATTGATGTTTCTCTCTCATCGATGTTTCTGACTTTCTATCTCTCTCCATTTCTCTCTGTAAAAAAAAAATCAATAAAATATATTTAAAAAAAAAAAAAAACAGGAGGCAGAGCTCTGCACAGACTCCTTCTCCACAGCAACACGCACACAGGGCTTTAGTACCCCGGGTTGTGAGCGAGGTTAGTACCCTGCGGGCAAGGGCGCAGAGCCTCGAGGCACACCCCCTCGCTGCCGGCCAGCACGCAGGATGGCGCAGCCACTTCCCAAGACAGTTTGGCAGCGTCTCGCGAAGTTAAACATAGTCTCCCCAGACGCTCCACCACGCTCCTCCGAGTTTACCCAACGGAGTCGAAAACTTATGTCCACACAAAACTTGCCTGTGAATGTTGACAGCAGCTTCAGCCGTAATTGCCCCAAACCGGGAACAGCCAAGATGTCCTTCAGAGGAGAACGGATACAGCAAACCGTGGCCCGCCCACCCTACGGAATGTTCTTCCGCAGCAAGAAGAAACGATCTACTGAGTCACAGACAGACAGACAGACGCGGGTGAAGAAGAGAGGAGAAGGGAAGCTGTGTAGCCTAGTGTTGAGTGAAAGAAGTCAGCCTGAACAGCTGCATACTGAAAGAGTCCCATTATTATGATTATTTTTAAATATATTTTATTGATTTTTTTACAGAGAGGAAGGGAGAGGGATAGAGAGCTAGAAACATGAATGAGAGAGAAACATCAATCAGCTGTCTCCTGCACACACCCCATTGAGAATGTGCCTGCCACCAAGGTACATGCCCTTGACTGGAATCAAACCCAGGAACCTTCAGTCTGCAGGCCGACGCTCTAATCCACTGAGCCAAACCAGTCAGGGCAGGTTCCTATTATTTGATCCTGCAGGAAAGGCAAAACTACAGGCAGTAAGACAAAAACAAACAAACAAACAAACACGTGGTTGCTAGAAGGTTGGGGAGAAGGGGTGAATAGGTAAAGTGCAGGAATATTTTAGGGAAGTGAAATTATTTTGTATCGGTAGATGTATAACACTATACAATTGTCAGAACTCATAAAAACTTTATATCGCAGGGAGTAAACTGTACCATGTGCAAATAAAAAATGTTTAGAAGGTTTGGCATCCCAGACTAGAACGCAGATATACCAGAATAATCTGAATATTTAATATTTTATATATATATATATATATATATATATATATATATATATATATATATATATTGGTTTCAGAGAGGAAAGGAGAGGGAGAGAGAGATAGAAACACCAATGATGAGAGAGAATCATTGATCAGCTGCCTCCTTCATGTCCCCCACTGGGGATTGAGCTCACAACCCAGGCATGTGCCCTTGGCCGGAATCAAACCCGGGACCCTTCAGTGCACAGGCCGGCACTCTATCCACTGAACCAAGCCAGCCAGGGCTGATCTGAGTACATTACAGATGCGTCACCTCATACAGAGAAGGCGCTGCGTTAAGTGACATGAACAGTGTGGTCCACAGACTAACGGCACAGAGAACCGCACTGAGCACCGTATTTCTGCTGCAAAAGTTGATCTCGGGGTGAACAACCCGGAAACCCCTCTGCACGTGCTGGGACTGCGCAGTTAAGCACAGAGACGGCAGGTGGCGGGAGCCACGGCAGTTTCTCGCGATTGGAGCGGGAGATTGCAGATAAAGAAGGGAGGCGTCTAGAACGATCCATGTGGTGATGCGTTGGCACTGGAGACATCGGCATGAACTCGGGTTTAGCGTGCTATAAACACAGATGGTTTCATGTAGAGATATGTATAGACGCGCCTGTGCGTGGGCTAGAGTGAGCAAACATAGCTCTTTGCTCCGCCGACGAAGAGGGCACAGGACCCGTGACACGTCGGTGGCCTCAGCACATCTTGCGCCCAGATGTTCGCAGCGAGTACCGTTATCCAACCAAGAGACCCAGAGCTCCTGGGATAAACGACCGATTGTAGGAATGGGGTGGGGAATTGCAAGATGACCCTAAGGCATCCTGCAGCGCCAGAGAGTAAGACGGTGCTTTAAAAAAAAACTAGAAAAGCTGACAGCGGTGGCAAGTATCTCAGTGGGATAAGGTGGCCAATGGAAAGAGCTTCCAACAGCCGAGACCGGTGTGGCTCAGTGGATAGAGCGTCGGCCTGCGGACTGAAAGGTCCCAGGTTCTATTCCCATCTGGGGCATGTACCTTGCTTGCGGGCACAACTCCAGTAGGGGGCGTGCATGAGGCGGCTGATCGATGTCTCTCTCTCTCATCGATGTTTCTAACTCTCTATCCCTCTCCCTTCCTCTCTGTAAAAAAAAATCAATAAAATAAAATAAAAATAATAATAAAAAAAAAGAATGAGCTCCCAACAGTCAAAACGGAAACAATGTGAGTGACAAAACACATACCCTGGCATCGGATGGCAACCTAAAGTGCACGACACATATCCACGAGGCCACATTAACATACGTAAGCGATTAAGTGAGTAAATAAACCCATAAATAAAATGGTCTGTGCGGGAGGATTCCCAACAGCGATGCAGATGTTCAGCCCCGAAGGGGGCGGAGCATACTTCCCACTTCTCCAGTGTGGGCTGCACCGAGGGACTTTCTTTCAGAGAGGACAGTGTGACCGGAAATAAGAAGAGTAACTTCATGGAGGAGGGACTCGAGGAGCGACACGTCCAGCCAGGTGATCGAGGGTGACACCGGCAGCGATCAAGCGCATGGGCAGCGTGTGCCCTTGAGGGGCTATGGTGGAAAGTCTCTTTTCCTGGGTGTTCTTTCGCCCCGAAGCACCGAAGTTCGTTCTAATCCTGGGGAAAGCACCAGACAAACCCCAATTTGGGGACATTCTACAAAACATCCAGTGAGTGCTCTTCCAAACTCTCAAGGTCATTAAAAAAAAAATTTAAAAAGAAAAGAAAGAAAAGCCCAAGAAATTGGCCACATGATGACTAAGGGATACTGAAGGCAACATGGTAACCTAACATAATGGGATGCCCAGACAGTCTCCTGGATCAGGCAAAGGATGTCAGGGGAGAGTGAGGAAGTCTGAATAACTAGCAGACTCCAGTGAATAAAAACATAACAAGATTGGTTCATTAAGTGTGGCAAGCTAAGGTAAGATGCCAGTTATAGGGCCAACTAGGTGCAGGACACACAGTAAGTCTTGGTGCTAGCGCTGGAATAATTCTGTACATCTACAATGGTTCCATATTTGAAAGGTTATTTTCAAGAGTGCCCACTTCTGTGCTGTGTGCCATGGACCTCCCTGAGTTAAGTTCCAAGAAGTAAGATAATTCTGAGATTGGATAGTGATTAAGAGTACAGCGGTACCTCGAGATACGAGTGCCCTAACATACGAGATTTTTGAGATACCAGCCGACAAGCGAGCGATTTTTGCTTTGAAATACGAGCAACATTGGAGATAGGAGTCATCACGAGGATCTGCCGGCTGCACAGTTTACCCACCAGTTTATCTCGACTCGAGCGTCTCATAGTTTCCCACGCCTCAAGGTTACGGAATGAATTAAACTCGTATCTCGAGGTACCACTGTATTGGCTTTTGAGTCAGATTGCCTTGGGTTCAAATCCTTACTTCCGAGGAATATTTCAGCAGATAAATCAAAGCACCAGTCTTCACGGTGGTCTTCAGAGGACAACTACCTTCCCCGGATCCAAGACAGCAGTGAAGTAGGAAACCCTGTAGTCAAGGACTCACAGAGGAGCCACATCAAGACCGCTCCAAACTGGTGGCTCAGGGCCAGTCACAGGCAGCATCTGGCACTGGCCACCCCAGAGTCCCTCCCGAGAGGCCCAGCACCAAGACACTCAGTGGCCAGCTTCACAGAGAAACAGAGCGGGATCCGGGAAGTTTCACCAGCAGCACATGCAAAGGGAGGTCTTGGAAGCCACTGAGCCCTGCTGAGGAGATTCCCCTTTAGGTGGTCAGCACCCGCCCAGCAGCTCACACACCATGGCCAGCACCGAGCTGCACCATCAGCCAGCCTGAGGCTCAAGTCCCTCCACAAGTGGGCCAAGAGCCACCAAAACTCAGTTTCCACAGGAGGGCCCACCATGCCCACAGCAGGGTCCTTCCCGGAGCACCCGGCTCAGGGGATCACGGAGACTGGGCCCCACAGGATACCTCCTATATAAGGCCACCCCACAAAGACTGGGAGGTGTAGCAGATATAACACATAGAAGATCACGTAAAAAGGCAGCCAAAGTGGGGAGACAAAGAAACAGGCCCCAAAGGAAAGAACAGGAGAAATCTTCAGAAAGAGAGCTAAGCAATTTATCAAATACAGAAGCAAGCAATTTATCAGATACAGAAGTGATGGTTATGAGTCATAACTTAGGACGATATCCAACAGCATGAAAAAGGACATGGAAACCATAAAAAAGGACCAGATAGAAATGAAGTATACCATATCTGAAATGAAAAATACAAGGAAAGGAGTAAATAGTAGGTTAAAGGAAGCAGTGGATCAAATCAGTGATTGGGAAAAAGGTAAGAAAAAACCTACTTGGAACAAGGAAAAAAATATATATATATATATTTATCTCAAGGATAGTTTTCCTAACTTGGTGAAGGAAAAAGACACACAAGTCCAGGAAGTGCAGAGTCCATACAAGACGAACCGAAAGAGGCCCACACCGAGACACGTCATAATTAAAATGGCAAAAATTGAAGATAAAGAGAGACTTTTAAAAACTGCAAGAGAAAGACAGAGTTACCTACAACCAAGCTCCCATAAGACTGTGAGCTGATTTCTCAACATAAACTTTTCAGGCCAGAGGAATTGGCATGAAATATTTGAAGTGATTCAAAGCAAGAACCTACAACCAAGACTATTTTATCCAGGAAAGTTTTAATTTAAAATCGATAAAGAAGAGCTTCCCAGACAAGAAAAAGCTCAAGGGCCTGGAAGCAGAAGGAAAAGGTGGAGGGGGAGGAGGAGAAGGAGGAGAAGAAGAAGGAGGAGGAGGAGAAGAAGGAAAAGGAGGAGAAAAGAAGAAGAACAATACAGTAAAAGAATAAAATGACAATAACTACATTCTTATAAATAATCACTTAAAATATAAGTGGCTTAAATATTCTAATCAAAACATGTAGGGTAGCTGAATGGATAAGAAAGCAAGACCCATATATATGTTGTCTATAAGAGCATCTTCTCTGACCATGACAGTATGAAACTAGAAATCAATCAGAACAAAGGATATATGCAGACTAAAAGGAAAGGGATGGAAAAAATATTTCATGAATATGAAAATGAAAAAAAAAAGCTGGTGTAGCAATCCTTACATCTGACAAAATAGACTTTAAAACAAAGGTATAGTAAGAGAAAAAGAAGGACACTATCAATACTAATAAAAGCCTAAATGGTCCTTGCACCCTCACGTATGATGTCGTAACAAGATGGCCACCACAAAGATGGCTGCCACAAGGATGGCTGCCACAAGATGGCCGCATGCATGCTGAGGCAGGGCCCTGTGGCCACTCCACACTGTGCGGCCTGGGGGGTCCCATGGGTTTGCATGGCATGGAGAAGGCTGGTCCTCGCATCTCTGCCACCTCGTGTGAAGGAGGTGGGTCATGGCAGGGGAGGGCAGTTGAGGGCAATCAGGCCAGCAGGGGAGGCCAGTTGGGGGTGATCAAGCTAGCAGAGGAGCAGTAAGGTGTCAATCAGGCCAACAGGGGAGCAATTAGGGGGCAATCAGGCTGGCAGACAGAAGCAGTTAGGGGCAATCAGGCATGCAGGCAGGCAAGCAGTTAGGAGCCAGTGGTCCCAGATTGCGAGAGAGATGTCCCACTGCCAGCTTAGGCCCGAATGGTTAAACCAGCAGTCAGACATCCCCTGAGGGGTCCCAGATTGGAGAGGGTGCAGGCCACCTCCCAGCCCACGCACGGATTTCATGCACTGGGCTTCTAGTATAATGATAAAGGGAGCAGTCTAATAGGAGGATCTAACCCTTGCACCCAACATAGGATCACCCAAATGTAGAGGCAAATCTTTTTTTATATAATATATTTTATTGATTTTTTTTTTTACAGAGAGGAAGAGAGAGGGATAGAGAGTTAGAGAGATCGATCAGCCGCCTCCTGCATGCCCCCTACTGGGGATGTGCCTGCAACCAAGATACATGCCCCTGACCTGAACCTGGGACCTCTCAGTCCGCAGACCAACGCTCTATCCGCTGAGCCAGAGCGGTCTCGGCGAGGCAAATCTTGATGAACACACGGGGAGAGACTGACAGTAATACAGTCCACAGCAGGGGATTTTAACCTCCCACCGACACCAGTGGATAGATCTCCCAGGCAGAAAATCCACAAGGAAACAGGGGCCTTAAATGACTAGGTCAGATGAATGTAATTGCTATTTTCAGAGCATTTCACCCCAAAGCAGTAGAATACACATTCTTTTCAAGTGCACATGGACTATCTTCTACATGGACAGACGACATGCAAGGATACAAAACAAGTGTCAATAAATTTAAGGATATGGAAATCACAGCAAGCATCTTCCCTGACCATGACAGTAGGAAGCTGGAAATCAATCACAGGAAAAGAAACAAAACTGAGAGACACGCAAAGACATGAGGCAAAACAATTTTACGAAACCATAAATGGCTTAACAATGAGGTCCAGGAAGACATCAAGAGATAACTTGAAATAAATTACAATGAGAACGAGACAGCCCCAAAATTATGGGACATCGTGAAAGTAATCCCAAGACAGATATTCATAGCTTTACTGGCCCACCTGAAGAAACAGGAAAATTCTCACATAAACCATCTAATTTTACTTAAAGAAACAACGCCCAACGTACATAGAAAGGGAGGAAATAATAAAGATCAGAACAGAAATAAACAACGTAGAGTAAAAAAAAAGAAATACAAAGGTCAAAAGACACGAAGAGCTGCTTTTTAAAAAGATAAACAGGTCGACAAACCTTTAGCTAGACTCATCAAGGAAAAAAGAGATAGGAGCCAAATAAATAAAATCAGAAATGAGAGAGAAGTAACAACTGATACTAAAAAAATAAAATAAAAACACAAAAGATTTGGTAAGAAAATACTATGAACAACTATATGCCAACAAATAGGACAATCTGGACAAAGTGGGTAAATTTCCTAGAAACATACAATTTTTCAAAACAGAATGGAGAAGAATCAGAGAGTCCGAATAGACAGATTACAAGTAGCAAGATTGAAACAGGAATAAAACAATTTCCCAGCCAACAGAAGTCCTTACAGGTGATTTTTACTAAACACCCCAAGAACGGACACCTATCCTTCTCAAACGGATTCCCAGAAATTCAAGAGGCGGGAAGACTCCCAAGCTCATTTTATGAGGCCAGCATTATCCTAACTTCAAAACCAGATACAGACACGGCAAAGAGAGAAAACTGCAGGCCAATATCCCTGATGAACAGAGATACTGAAATCCTCCACGGGATATTAGCAAACCAAATCCAGACACGCGTAAAAACCCTACAAGAAATAAGTTTTCACAGCGCTGTTTAGTCTGATATATACATAGATCTCCAGGGGCCAGGAAAACAGAAGAAGCACGAACAAACAGGACTCCATCCAACAAAAAAAGGTTTTGCTACAGCAAAGAAAGCCGTCAACAAAGTGAAAGACAGCCCGCTGAAGGGGAGAACACACCTGCATGCACATCTATGAGAGGCTTTCTCTCCAAAATTCATAAAGAACCTATAAAAGTCAACACCAAAGAAACAAACAACCCAATTAAAAAGTGGGCAAAGGTTCGGGAGAGACACCGCTCCAAAGAGGACATTTGGAAGGCAAATCGACACATGTCACATCAGAGAGATGCAGATGAAACCACCGGGAGAGGCCAGCTCACACCTGTCAGAATGGCCGCCATCAATACACCAGCAGCCAGCAAGCGCTGGCCAGGACGGAGAGAAGGGAACTTGCGTGCACTGCGGGTGGGAATGCGCCCGGTGCAGCCGCTGTGGAAAGCAGGGTGGCGTTAACCCCCCCACCCAAAAGGAAAATGGAACCGCCTTAGGGCCCAGCAGTTCCACTTCGGGGAATGTGTCTGGAGAAGCCCCCAACACTAATTGTCAACCACATGCGCACCTCTGTGTTCCTGCGGTGCTATTTACAACGGCCGGCATTTGGATCAACCCCGGTGTCCATCCGCAGATGGTGGGTAAAAACGCTGAACTCCGCTTACACCGCGGGCTATAAAAAAGGAAGGGCATTTTTCTCTTTGGGACGGCCTGGGTTGCATGTGGAGAGCATTATGCTGAGTGAAATAAGGAAGTCTGAGAGGGAGACTGGTACCATATGATTTCCCTCCGACGTGGAATCTAACAAGCAAAATAGAGACAGATGCATCGACAGAGAGCAGGCAGACTATATATACATATACATACATACATATATATATGCTTTTCCCTCGGTGGCACTCTCCAGCTTGTACGGCGTGCGGGAAGAGAGCTCACACAGAAAGGGTAAGAGGCTGAAGGGTCGAGGGCAGAGTTCAGAGAGACAGAGTAAAGTGAGGGAAGAAATCCAGAGAGGAGAGGGCACAGGAGGAGAGGAGGGGGGTGTATCCCCAAATCGGCACACAAATGCCTCTTCCGAACTGGGCTGACCCCTGAGTTATACAGATAAGACTCCGAAGATCGCCATGAAGACAACACAAGAAGCCGGAGAGCAGGGATTTCATGAACGAAAGAGATGATCGGTTCGGGGAAGATGGAGTTTGAAGTTTAGCTTCGGTAACTTTAGCCTTGAAGGCCAAGGAAGGGCCATGCTCTAGGTGAAGGGCCATGTCCCAAGACCAGGGATGAACGCAGTGGGGCTAGGAGATCCTGATCTGAACCAGCCCTTTCCAAGCCTACACGGAACCCTCCACCGGGTCAAGGCAATTGCTTGCCCTCTGACTGCCGGTGAGATAAAAGGTCACACTCTCCAGAGGCAAGTTACAGAACCCAGAGCCGCTGCAAGGCGCACCGGTCTTTTACTGAACGGAAACTCGAGAGCAGGAAAACGCGGCCCATCCTAAAAGAACAAGTACATGGGAGAAAGCAAACTTAGAGAAGACAGATGGTCGAGTTACTTAACTGGAACTTGAGGATGAGTATTACAGATATGTTTTTACATTTTTATGAGAAAATATGGGTGGAATGTGCATATATACGCGCTGTGATGGAAATGTCAAGAGAGAAGGGAAAATGATAAAGAGGAATAAGAGGAAAATCCTAGAGCTGGGAAATGCTAAATGGGATGTGGAAAACGTATTGAATGGCAGACTGAAAACTGCAGAAGGAAGTATCAGCGAACTTGAAAACAGGCCAATAGAAATGAACCGAAACTGAAACCCACAGAGCCTTGCCGAACTGGGGGTGGGGGGGTGGGGGGAAGAGGACAATTTCAAGCAATCTAATAGAGATGTGGCTGGAGTCCTAGAAAAATGGGGGCGGAAAAAAGCACATGGAAAGTTATATTGTAATTTCCCAATGTAATTGAAAGCAGTGTCAGTGGGCCAAAGCAGAGTCCGTATAAACTACACCGCACGCAGGTGTGCCAGAGTAAATACAGCCGGCGAAAATGAAGGATGAAAAACCTTAAAAGTGGCAAAAAAAATAACACACACACACACATTACATCCACGGAGCACAGTCAGAGACAATAACGCCACAGATACCAACAGTTTTTAAAGCGCTGACAGAAAAAGAGATGTCATTTTGGAATTCTGAATCCAGCAAAAGCCATCTTCTAAAAAATAGGGAGAAATAATGACATTCTTGGCAAATGAAATCCAGGAGAATTCCTTGCCAGCAGATATATATATATATATATATATATATATATATATATATATATCACAAAAAATGCTAAGAGATGTTCTTTAGGCTGAAGGCAAATGACAATGCGTGGAAATTCCGATGTTCAGAGAGGACTGGAGAGGGTTGGAAATGGTTCCTATGCGAGTGAATATAAAAGTGTGGTTTTTTTCTAATTTCTTAAGAGGCAGTAGTGTCATAGGTAAATAACAGAGCTTATAGTTTCTGGAGAAGTCAAATGTATGGCCATAAAAGCCCAAAGGGTCGCAGGGGATAAGTGGATGTATGTTGCTGTGACCAACTTATGTTACATGTGAAATGGAACATTCATGCAAATGGGACTATAGTGGAATAAGCATCCATAGTGTAATCTTGGAAAAGTAAAAATAACATAAAGAAGTATAGCTGAAAACCCGTTAAAGGAACTAACATGGAATACCAAAAAAAAAACCACACTGAACTCGAAAGAAGGCAGAGGCAAAGAATAAGAATAAACCAGGGAGAAAATGGAAAGCAAGGAGCCAGGTAGGAGGTTCAAACCCAACCGTGGCGATAATTTCACTGTTTACAAACGAAACACCAATCAGCTGCCTCCTGCGCACCCCACAACCATGTTTACAAATGGACCCCCGCGCACACACACCCCCCACACACACACACACATTAAAAGACAAAAGTGATCAGTTTGCTGACACAGGTTTGGGTCAGCGGATAGAGCATCAGCCTGCAGACTGAAGGGTCCCAGGTTCGATTCCGGTCAACGACATGTACCTTGGTTGTGGGCCACATCCCCAGTGGGGGGCGTGCAGGAGGCAGCTGATCGATGCTTCTCTCTCATCAATGTTTCTAACCCTCTATTCCTTTCCCTTCCTCTCTGTGAAAAATCCACATTTCTTTTTTTTTTTTTTTTTTTTTTAAGTGACCAGTTCAAGGAACTCAAGAAAGATCTAGGCGTTCAGCTCTCGGCCGGCGAAGGAGCACCCACCCACTGGCACACAGACACATCGCCCGGAAGCCGCTGAGTGGCCTGGACACAGCCGGCGTCTGCAGGCAGGAGGGAGGGCAGACAAGGGTAAATGCTCCGAGGAGGTGCTCACAGAACCCTGGGGCTGATG
>PVJN01031714.1:0-24663 GCA_004026805.1 Lasiurus borealis | reverse complement strand
GGAAAAGGATGCATACAGGAGAGGCCTGTGCAGATTTTCCCCCGAATCATGACTTATTCAGTTTATGGTCTAATTATTGGTTGAGAAGATAAGTAAATAACAAATTATCATATGAAAAATATGAGCCTGGGAGTAATTAATGCAATGAAATGGATTGCTTCATCTGGGAGGAACTTGCAAATTCTAGAGGAAAAAAAAAAAGGGCTTGATTTCTGAAAATAAAAAAAAATAAAAAACACATATAGCAACATCAAAGAAATCGTAAGGATGAAATGAAGAGAGAATTAGCCCTGGCAGGTTTGGCTCAGCGCCGTAGAGTGTCGGCCTGGGGACGGAATCACAGCAGTCAAGGGCAGGTACCTCAATGGCAGTCTCTCACATCGATGTTTCTCTCTCTGTCTCTCCCCCTCCCTCCCATTCTCTCTAAAAATCAAGATCAATGGGGAAACATCCCCGGGTGGGGGTTAAAAATAAATAAGTAAAA
This sequence comes from Lasiurus borealis, assembly GCA_004026805.1. NCBI lineage: Eukaryota > Metazoa > Chordata > Mammalia > Chiroptera > Vespertilionidae > Lasiurus > Lasiurus borealis. The sequence goes on along the minus strand of PVJN01031714.1, from coordinate 24,179 downwards.
ATTAAATAAGAGGAGATTAAAAGGTCTGCAGGACGCAGTGTTCAGGTTCAGGAGAGGAATCCGGGACTCTTTTTTAAAAAATATAATTAATTGATTTTTTTACAGAGAGGAAGGGAGAGGGATAGAGAGTTAGAAACATTGATGAGAGAAAGACATCGATCAGCCGCCTCCTGCACGCCCCCTACTGGGGAATGTGCCCGCCACCAAGGTCCATGCCCCTAAAGGGAATTGAACCTGGGGCCTTTCAGTCCGCAGGCCAACGCTCTATCCACTGAGCCAAACCGGTTTTGGCTCCAGGGACTCTTGGGGGTGTTTTGCCCGGAGCCTAGGGGACAGGCCCAGAAGGTGGAGAAGCAGAGGTAACCCAGTCATCTGGACCATCCTGGCCAGCGCTCTCATGTGACCGGGTGACCTCCGTTAGCTACAGACTGCCCTGGGCTGCCCATGGCCATTCATGTATGACTATCATGGTATCCCCTCGCTAAAACCCATGGCCCCGAGCCCTCACCTATGAAGCAGGTCACAGAATCCATCTCCCCCAGACATCTCTCTGGGACTGTGGTATGGACACCCACCTAGCTCAGTCCTGTCCCCTCCTGCCATCCCCACTCACCCGTTCCGTAGAGACGGGTGTACCCTCAGCCCGCCTCCGGGACAGCAGGGCTATTATAGATTCAGGTACCAAGAACAGACTCCTGCGTTGTGTGAGGTGCCAGGAGCACCCACCGTCGCCCTGGGAGATGGCACAGGGCAGGAGGGGAGGACAGCAGGGGAGGGGAGATTGGGTTTGCGGTAACCAGTGCAGTGGAAACCCCGCATTTCCCAGGGTGCACCACACCACCAGCTCCCGCATGCTGCTCACGTCCACAGATCTGGAATCACATCCATGAGACGCGGTGACTAAGCGAAGGTGTGGGTGGCTGGGGGCGGGCAGGGTGCGGCTGAACGGCTCCCAAGCCTCTGACTCATCCCGTGGAGGAGCTGCGATGCCGGCACCAAGAAGAGCGGAGGCAGCGCTGCCTCCGGGCCTGGTGAAACCGCATGAGGAGAATAAACACTGGCCAGTGCCGGAGGAGGATGTGCCTGCGACATTCCCGGATTCGCTCGGTAGAGGCTTGAAGGAAGAAAAGCGGGGAGATTGGCTTCAAATCCGGTGTCAGGGTGACACCAAACTCCCAACGCCAGGGAGGAGTCAGACCTGGGTGCCATCCCGGGGCCTCTGGGCGGGAGGATGCAGTGGGCGGCCTGTCTCTCAGCTCACGGGCCCCAGGCCCAGACCCCTAACCACCCAGGTTCCTACCATCGTTCGGCTGTTTCTCTCCTGGGTTTCTCTCCTTGTCTCAGGGTGACAGGGTGTGGACAGGCGGCCACCGGGTAACGGGATGGTTATGTGACTCCCGAGAGGACAGATGTTTATTTCTCTCCCAATGTCCCCCTCCCCCCTCCCCAGCTCCCTGGCTTTCCTCAGTCCAAGGCCCGGCCACCGGGACCCCCGTACGGTGACGTCTCTGCAGGTCACAGTTTGATGGCGATGACGCTGCATCTCTCAGAGATACCGAGAGGGCAGCTGAGCTGTGTCAGTGCTCCCGCTGGCCGGCGGCCTTGTGCTGATGCGATGGCCATTCTCCATCCTCTGTAGAAGGACTATTTCCCTCTCTCCTCCCCCTTCTCTTTACACGTGTGGTCTGTGGGCCATGTATACACGAAGGGAGAGCGATGAGCAGCTCACAGGGGGAGGGGCCGGTCGCTGACCCAGCCCACAGCTGTCCGCCCCTTAGGGAAGGAGTTGGAAGAGCAGTCCCTCTTGGGGAATGAAGAGGGGGGATGTTGGAGGAGAGTAAATGGGGGAAGGGGTTGGAAAGCGTCATGCAGGTTCCCTCCGCCCCATAGCGGTGAGCTGGATCTCCAAGCCAAAAGTGCGGATTCCAGCCCCTCTTACATCAGTAGGTGGACATTATAGTAAGACATACTTGCTCATTTGTTGATGATCTGATTGTAGCCCTTAGAACGTTAATGTGTAGGTGCAATGGAGAAAGAGGAAGAGTAACATTAGAAAACCATGTGCGCATGTGTGTGTGTGTGTGTGTGTGCATGTATGTCTGCATTTCTGTGTGTGTGTGTGTGTGTGTGTGTGTGTGTGATAGGAAATTGTTAAAGCCAAGGACTATGCCCTCTTGGCAAAGCTCAACTCTTAGAATCCTTTCAACTTAACTGCATGATCACAATATTCACTAATACATACTCAGATACTGGCATATCTAATACGTGTTCCAATACTGGCATATCCAATACATGTTCCGATATTGGAATATCTAATACATATTCTGATTTTGGCATATCTCATACATGTTCCAATACTGGCATATCTAATACATATTCTGATATTGGCATAGCTAATGCATACTCAGATACTGGCATATCTAATACATATTCAGATACTGGCATATCTAATATGTATTCATGTATTGGCATATCTAATACATACTCAGATACTAGCATATCTACTACATATTCAGATACTGGCATATCTAATACATACTCAGATACTAGCATATCTAATACATATCCAGATACTGGCATATCTAATACATACTTGGATACTAGCATATCTAATACATATTCAGATACTGGCATATCTAATACATATTCAGATACTGGCATAGCTAATATGTATTCATATGTTGGCATATCTGATACATACTTGGATACTAGCATATCTAATACATATTCAGATACTGGCATATCTACTACATACTCCGATATAAGCTCTGCGAAATGGTTAGGCTAAGCTGCCTTAGCACCAGGCTCTGAGACACTCTGAAAATGTTGTCCGCGGAGCGTGGTGCACGGAAAAAATGATCCACTCGTAGCAAAAGGTCAAAAGCCATCAACCACCTGTAAGGAGGATTACGAATGTGCGTAAACACCTGAATGTCAAGTTGTCAAGTGTTACAAAGCACGCTTTCCCCTGCTTTTCCTACCTCTCCTTCATGCGTAAATGTCCTTTTCTCCATCTCACTTCCCTGCAGAATACGTTTTCCGTCAAGTTTCTGGAGCTGTAATTCACATATAAGGAATATTCACATTTTATGTTCCATGAGTTTGAAAACCGTAGATGCCGGTGGTCGGCAAATTCATTAGTCAACTGAGGAATGGAAAGGGCAAATTAAGATATTTTCATCTCGGTTACCCAAATCTTTACTCACCTGCCTCACTCATAACTGAACTATCAATATATCTGTGTGGTTTTTTTTTTGTTTTGTTTTTGTTTTGTTTTTTTAAGTATCCAGCGATTGACCCAGTATTTGTGCAGCGTCTGAGACGCAGGCCCTGGGTTGCAGAGCACTCACGTATGGATTGGCTCTTGAATAGCTTATCAGGGCCGCCAGCAAGACCTGAGCGCGGGACCTGGGGCAGAGGAGAGCTGGGGCTTGGCGCGGGATTTCCCGGGACTTGCTGGCTTTCCCAGGCAGCGTCCAATTTCCGGAGAAAGAAGCAGTGAAATGCCAGAGGCGCCGTGTGAGCGCCAGGCGGGTTCAGGCCGGGTCAGCACGAAAATGACTGCTAAGCAGCCGGCAGCTTGTAAAATGATAGAGGGACTCGTTCTTCCTTATTGCCCTTTACAAATATTAGCAAATAAGTCACCGTGTCGGCAGGGGCCGCAGCCTCGGCGCTCGCTGCCTCGAGGAGCGCAAGTGTTTAAGTGAGAGTTGGCAGGGAGGCGGATTTCTGGAGATCAGAGCCAGGTCACCTAATCCGAGGATGGGGGCTCCCTCCCAAGAGCCATCTGACCAGCCCCAAGGCTCTGAGACTATGGCATCCGGGGGGGAAGAGATGCAAAGCGACACGCGCCCTGCACCAGGGGGGATTGTAGATTTCGGTGTGTTTGCTCTCCTCTGTCATAGCGTTTTCCAAATTTCCAGCATCTCCCGGACCACCCACGGCACTGCAAACCCCTAGAATCGCAGGCGCCCTGGCAGGCCCAACTGTCTGCTACGTCAGCGTCCTGTTCCACAGAGTACTCATCCCTCTCCCCTGCCTGTCTAAATATTTAGATCCATAGCCATGAGGGAGTGTTTCAGATTCCATTAGCTGACTCCGCTGACAGGTGTTCTGATGGCAGAGAAAGGGAGAGACCAGTCCCGGGCCTTAGGAAAGCAGGTTGATCCGTGTAGACACATGGGTGTTAATTATGGATGCCTGCTGGGATGGGCCCAGACTCATTGCCCGCTTCCGGCTCAGCAGGTAGTGGGAGGGTTTTCCTGAGGGACCGCCTTCCCTCACCCGTGGACCTAAAGCACAGCATGACTCCTCCCCTCATTCCACTCAGGGCACCGCCCTGTGATCACTGCTCCATTAACTCCCTCTTTGTGCTAATCGCTGTCTTTATGCTTGTGACTCTGCCTGCTGTCCTGTGTCTCTGGACACCAGCTCCCGGGGGCAGGAAGCGGTGTGTCTTGGTCAGGCTCCTGACCCTGACACCAAGAGCTCTGAGGAGGCCGCCAACCGATCCTGGTTCAGTGCAATGCCCTGTGTGGGTTGCAGACACTGCATTTTACCTGCGTCAAGCCGGAGGAGGGGAGAAAGGCTTTTACTACGATTGCAGCATTTACATGTTTCTTCCGCCTGCTGCCTCCTCCCGATGCCACGGGGAAAGGACGGAGGGACAGTCAATTGGAGGAAGGTCCTGTCCCGTGGGTCCTGAACCCTCTCATCCCCTCATCATCTGACCAGTCACCCCCGCATCACGGGAGCCTCAACCACCCTAAACTATTCGCGAACAATTATATACATGGTGTATATATAATCAGATACATGGTGCAGATGTAACTGTGCAACTGGCATATAGATATAACTTAGGATCTCTATATTGTGTGTATGTGTGTGTGTGTGTGTGTGTGTGTGTATATAACATGTAATTTTATTATATGTTATATAAAACAGATATATAAGTTCAGGATTATATAATTAAACATATGGGATATGTACACTAAATAGTTTCAGTTATACATATAACAAATATGCAATTCGATATGTACCTATCATATAAACTATATAAATGTACATACTTTTCATCTATCTATACAGCCTTAGGGAAACACTTATTTGTTAATTTGCAAGTAAAATAGAAAAGTTAAAGACACCCATTTTCCTCTACTAAGGAATATGGAGACGTGGTTGTTTAAAAGACACCCTAAGCACAGTGGGTGGAAAGTAGACAACAGCCAAATTCATTTCTTTGGCTGTTACGACCTGATGTAAACGGTCCTGCTATCGGTTAACAGCGTTGTTCTAGAAGGCTTTCATAAGACCGGTGCTTGTGCATGGTGAGCCAGATCCATTCTCAATTACATAGATGGTCTGCGTCCTCAGCTTTCTGAGTCAGATGGTTCTGTACTGGTATGTGCTGTCGGCAATATATGTACACCCATGGGCCTCCCTAAGTGACTCTATTTTATCTCCCCGCCATCGCGAGATTCAATCAGGGTCACGGCTAAGTAACCCCGAGCAATCACCCGATTCAGAGACACAAACAGAGGAGGTCTGCGGGGCCCATCAACCAGCTTCCTGCCTTCTAAACAGAAATAGAAGGTTGATTGAATTTCTCTCACTGTAACCGGGTACTTGGATAGCGCACGTTCTCAGTATTAAATATACCCTGAGATTGAATTCCTGCCCACTGGGAAAGACAATCTAACATAGAACTAGAGGTTCTTTTCTCTTCGTCTGGAAGTTTTAGGACCTTCCGTCAGGCTAAAGGGGTGGTCGAGCAGATAGTCTCAGCATATGACTCTTCAGTGTCCGATACAGCCATTCAATGTTGCGTGGGTGTGTGGATACATGAAACAAAGATTGTCCCGGAAAAACACCTATGAGAGGTAGAGGGCAAAAGCCCGACTGTAAAATCAAGTGAGCAGCTGAAACCAGTTTGGCTCAGTGGATAGAGCGTTGACCTGCGGACTGAAGGGTCCCAGGTTCGATTCAGGTCAAGGGCATGTACCTTGGTTGCGGGCACATCCCCAGTAGGGGGTGTGCAAGAGGTGGCTGATTGATGTTATTCTCTCATCAATGTTTCTAGGTCTCTAGCTCTCTCCCTTCCTCTCTGTAAAAAAATCAATAAAATATATTTTTAAAATATAAAATAAAATAGAGTGAGCACACTTTACAGGGCCCAGAGATGCAGTTTGGCAGCCGGGAATGGCTGCCTACAAGAAATGTCCTCCCCTCCCCCACCCTCCTTCCCCCTCCCCAGATTGACCTCATTGCCCTCCCTTAGCTACTGCCAGCTCCTCCCCTGAGTGATCTGTTTATGGGTGGAACCACAGCCCCACAGCCCCATCTGCATCCACACCTCATCCTTTTGAAATGGCTTCTCTCCCTCTCTCAGATCACAATGCAGTTTTTCAGACCCCAGCCGTCTACCTCATACATGCACTAGACATGTGTTTTGACATTTTGTAACATGATGCTTACTTGACTGCACCAATTCCCCCATGATGGCACCTTAGGCGACTTGGATGGCAGATGAGGCCACCCCATGCTCCTCCCTTGACTGGGGATTGGCTCAGGGGTTCCCAGTCATCAGATCAACGGTTGAGCGTTGACCTGTGAATTAAGAGGTCACCGTTCAATTCCCAGGCAGGGCAATGTGTGATGTGTCCTCTGGAGAATTCGCAGGGCATCTTGTCCAAGGCCTCCCACCGCACAATGTACAGAGACATGCATTCCAACAAGCCAAATGCATGCCTGATGTCCCACAGAAAAGCAGAGGCAGTACCCGGACCAACAGCTCAGGTGTGTAGATGAAGGCTAGTCTCAGAGAGCCTCAGGGGACAAGATGACAGGGCTCAGAAGAGAGGATGTTCGTGCTGGTTTCAGGAGACGAAGTCGCTACCTCCACACCCAACTCCGTTTCCTTCTGCATGTCACCAGCCTCCCGGGGGACACACACGTGTTACCAGAGAGCACCGGGCGGGTGTTATCTGCTGGGTTCTGACACTTTGGGTCAAATACATGACAACATCAGACCTTCCCATTTCCCCCTGAGTAATCCAAATGTCTTCTTCAAGTGGTAAACAGAGAGATAGGGGGCTTTTGCTGTTTCAAGCTTTCTGAGTGCCATTAAGTTCTCTGCAGCTAATCTGCATAGGTAGTTTTTTTTCATTTCTGGTCTCGTCTGACACTTACTTCAATATTGGAACAACCAGGGAGACACCGCCTGCAATTTGCATGGTTTTCCTTTTCGTGTTTATGTAAATGGTTACGCGTGAAAAGGAGGAAAGCCAATTCCAGGAGGGACATTAGAAAAGTCATGTCACTAGTGCTACTCTTGGGAGCCACTAGGGAAAAGAAGGATTTGTGTAAAAAGGGGAGTTATAGAACATTATCTACCTTGAGAGATGAGCTGTGTGCTCTTAAAAAAAAATACATTTTTATGGATTTCAGAGAGGAAGGGAGAAGGAAGGAGAGATAGAAACATCAATGATGAGAATCATTGATCAGCTGCCTCCTGCACGCGCCCCCCATTGGGGAACAAGGCCATCACCTGAGCATATGCCCTGACCTGGAATTGAACCATGACCTCCTGGTTCCTAGGTCGACGCTCAAACACTGAACCACACCGGCCAGGCAGTAGTCATTGATTTAAAGTCCCAGTTCCTGCTTCTGAAATCTATTTACACCAGGCAATATCTGTTTGCATGAAATAAATGTTGTTTTCTTTCTTGACCTGGTTACCCTTCCTGACGTTACGTAATAAACCCTTTTGAATACATGGGCATGTCCCCGTGCAGGTAGAGGCCTGTTTCCCGAACGTGGAGTTGAGCAAGGGACCGAAAGGCCAAGGTTAACTTCTCGTTCAACTTATCGGATCAAAGTCCCGTCCCCTCTTATCTTCCCTTCACTTAACACAAAAATCGATTACGCAACAAGATGATTGGTTATTCCAGGAATACAAATCTTTGCTGAGGGCCGGTCTTTAGGGACTGCACTGATGGTATTTCAAGGCTCAGGCATAACCCTCTGTCTAACAGACACACAGGGGTTCATTGATTGAGACAGAGCTGTCCCCAGCTCCGCCCACCTCCCACCCCCACCTCCATCCAGGATTCCCCCTACGACCCCGATAACCGATGCTAATACTATGGAAACCTGTCCACCTCTGGGTGATTCTTGGCCTGGGAAATGCGCCTTTCTCCATGTGAGACAGCCTAGATTTGCCTGAGAGTTTAATGCTCCCGGAAGCAACTCTCAGCCAACAATGGATGGAGAATGTGTACACGGAACCCCATCTCCAGCTGGGAAAAGGGAACATTGTTTGGTACCCAGTTCTCCGCATGGAGACTGAGACCCGCGTGACCACGCTGACAACTGGCCTGAGAGCAAACCTTCATGGCTTCCCTCTGAGGAAGCCCCTTCCCTCCCAGCGTAGCCTGGAATCACCTCCCAAAGGAACTCCTTGCTTTCAAGTCCTTGACTCGCCGTCTACTTTGGGGGCCACTCAGCACACGTCGAGGAGCCCACCTGTGTGAAAAGATGCGCATTGGACAGACGAGCCTCTGCCCACAGGCACACTGTTCGTCTCTCTCTGAGCTGATTTATAGCAGATGCTACACACGGACTCATTTGGGGGCAGTGAGTCCTTTCTCAATGAAGACAGGACTTACTACAGTATTTTGTCTGCGAGGAGTCTTTGGATGTAAACAACAGAGCTGAAATCATAGGATATAAAGAACAGCAGTTGAACATTGACCCATGAGCCAGGAAGTGATGGGTGGATTCCTGGTCATAGCACATGCCAGGGTTGTAGGCTCCATCCCCAGTAGAGGGCGTGCAGGAGGCAGCGGATCCATGATTCTCCTCTCATTGATGTTGCTGCCTCTCACCCCCTCTCTCCTTCTCCCCTCCTCTCTGAAATCTGTCTATTTATAACTGCAGAGGAGCAGAGAACAGAGAACGCTTTCTCTTTCTCACCTGGGAGGTGGACACCTTAAGGGGGGAGGCAGACCCTGGGGGTGTTCCCCAAAAGCTAATTTCTGCCAAGACCCGCTCTGCCATCTCCCTTGTGATGGAAGCTGCTGTCATGTCAGGAGGTGCTATCTTGGTCCTCCTTGTACTTGCATGTGCTCTGGCCTAGGAGTTCAGCCTTGGAGCTCAGAAGCAGTCCCACCCGGTCTCATGGTCACGGCTCAGCCCCGCCCTGGAATGCAGAGCAGGAGGGAAGGTGTTGCTGGTGCTGGCGGGCATGGTGGGTGCACTTCCAGTGGGGGGCATTCACTCTCACAGTCTGTGGGGACCATGCTCCCCGAGTTCATGGGAGATGAACAAATTCAACCTTTATTCTGACTTGAGTCAGGAATGAACAGTGTTCACTGCTCACCAGACTCAAGTGAAGCTAACAGGCGGGAATGAATGGGGGCCGCCTTCTCGGCGCCCCTAGGTAACCGCAGGCCCTTCGCACCCTGGGGCCTCCCGGGACTGAAAGGTTGGAGGCGGCCATTCATCACACTCCGGGCGGGGGGGCTGGGGAATTTCAGCGAACGCTGGATCCCCGCAGCTCAGCCTCCCCAGAAGCCGTAAAAAACGCCCTTTGCCTTCTCTCCCCTCTATTACAAGTAATTGCTATTCATCGCGCAATGGATGTCTGGGAAGTGTCACAGCGCTCGGCGTGCCTGCGGGATGGGACGTGCGAAGCCATCCATCATTGGCATTCAGGAGAAAAGCCCCGTCCGATGTTTGAAAGGCAGGTCCCCGGGAGGCGAGAGAGGAATCAGGAACAATATTGGGCCGAAAATACGGCTCGGGCCGGGGCGGCGGGGAGTTGGTGTCAGGCGGCGGCGGTGGGAAGGGAGGCGGTTAGATGTACGGGCGCCGCTGTGCGTGCACTTTATTCAGATGTGCACACGCCGCGGAGCCAGTTGTGCTGGGAATAGACGGGCAGGCTAGGCCCGAGGCGTCTCAGACAGACACTTGTGTTTCTGTTTCTTTTCCTCTGAAACCTCTCCGTCCCATCTTCCCACAGGCCCAGTATGTGTGCAAACTCCTCTCTTTCCCAAGTCTGGTGGCACCCAACACGCCCCCCAACATGGGTTGTGTCAGGCACCACGTGGTGGCCTAGTGGCAGAATCCAATGCCCTTGCCTCCCCCTGGGTGGGCGCTGTTTCTGGGGCATGCAGCTCTGTGGCCCCACGGGCGACACACCTGGCGTGCAGGGGGCACAGCTGTGAGGAGGTGGGCGGGGCATCGGCAGAGCCAGAGTCACTTCGGTGCAGACAGGACTGGTCTGGCTGGTCCTCTGGATGGTCTGGAACTGAGGCACCGAAGGCAGTTGGTCCAGGCTGTGCCTGTGTGCCACCTCCGCTCCCTTGTTCTGAAGGTCTAGTGTGTGACTGTTCTAGGCCTGTGGTCGGCAAACTGTGGCTCTCATGAGCCACAGGCGGCTCTTTGGCCCCTGGAGGGTGGCTTTTCCACAAAATACCACCGCCTGAGCGAGTCTGTTTTGAAGAAGTGGCGTTAGAAGAAGATTAAGTTTAAAAAATGTGGCTCTCAGAAGGAATTTGTCATTCCACTATTGATGTTTGGCTCTGTGGACTGATGAGTTTGCTGACCACTGGCCTAGGTGATGATACGGGTTCTATCAAGACAGAGAGAGTTCTGCCTCTTACAATTATCCTTGTTTCTGGGTGGCTTCTTCACAGCCCCCCGAAATGATGAACATAGTCTCTCATGAGTAGCAACCCATCACCCCTTCCCCGGGGGGAAGTAATGCAATCCCTGTGGCCACTTATTTTCTTCTCTTCCCCCTTTTTTTCAAAAATATATTTTATTGATTTTTTTTACAGAGAGGAAGGGAAAGGGATAGAGAATTAGAAACATCAATGAGAGACATTGATCAGCCGCCTCCTGCACGCCCCCTACTGGGGATGTGCCGGCAACCAAGGTACATGCCCTTGACCGGAGTCAAACCCGGGACCTTTCAGTCCACAGGCCAATGCTCTACCCACTGAGCCACACCGGTTTCAGCTCATCCCCCTTTTTAATGAGATCCCTGCCCCTCAGTAGCAGAGGAAGCCCCGGATTCTGCAGCTCAGGGTTGAGGGGTCACAGTGTGGTCCTGCCAGGCGCCTCCTATTGGGTGAGGGCAGGGCTGCCGGTGGGAGCTCACCCCCAGGATGGCCTGATGGGAGAGAAGGTTGCAGACTCCATGTTCCTAGAGTGAGGACTGTGCACTCAGCAGAAGGGAATGGGGATGTAGGCATAGGGTCCCCCTGATGCCTCGTATCACCCCAAGCAGTTTCCTTTCCTGCTGTGATGATCACGAACCTGGGGCGCAGAGCCGATGGGACATCCTCTGAGGTCATGACGCTGTGGAGTCGGTTCTGAGAGAGAAGCCGGACTGTCCGGGTTCGAACCCGCCCTCGGCGCTGGCTGAACCCGCCACGTGTTGACAGGCCGCTGAACGTGCTACCCTGCAATGTCCACCTTCGGCCCAGCCCGCTCTCCCAAGACACAAACAGTGAGCCCAATCCTTCTTCCCAGAGAGCCTTTAACAGCCCCTCCCCGGCAGCCCTCCCCTCCGCGGCCAGACACGCTCATTTCTGCACCGACCCGGCCGCCGCCAGCCGCTCTGCCATCCTCACCCTGCGCCCTGGGCGGGGTTCCCGTGTGTGCAAACCCCCCTTTCAACCAGGCTGCTTCAGCCCTCCGTGTCTGCACCCCACAGGTGGAGACCGGGATAGCCCCTCCCCGGCCTGGCCATGAACTTGTGTTCCTCTAACCGGGTCAGACCGCATTGCTGGCAGACGACGGAGGAGGAGACAGCCCATATTGAACGCTGGCCTCACATCACCTGGGGGTTTTGTATGTGTGTGTGTGTGTGTGTGTGTGTGTTTTGCTTTAACTTGAATTGATGGAAAATCACTTTCCCCGGATGCACTCCTCTTCTGAATAATTTAAGGAGATCGCTTTTGTCAAGCTAAGTACAGCACAATCCATAGTCTTATTAAACACCGGGTTATTAGATTTAGGTACTGTTTTTGGCGCGGACTGATCTGTTTTATTTGGCTCCCCTTTAATTTGACAAATGTAGCAGAGCAGGAGAAAAAGACCTATTCCCCAGTCTACTTTTTATTTAGGGTGTAAAGAAACAAAGGTGTTGTTTTTTTTTGCCTTTATGGCTGAATATTCCCCAGGTACATCTGTTTATCCTTCCCCCAAAACAAAGCAAAGCAAAATGATGTTTCCTGTGCCTGCTCATTTTAATAGGATCATTCTGCAACTCCTCTTATTTGTGTGTGTTCTGTTGTTGCTGTTGAAATGCATGAAAAAGCCAAAATAGCGAAGAGAAACCTGTCTGCCCCTTGTTGTCTAACTTATTTGTCTGGAATCTCTGCATCTACTCATTCTTTTTTAAAAAATATATTTTTATTGATTTCAGAGAGGGAAGAGAGAGAGAGAGATGGAAACATCAATGATGAGAGAGAATCATGGATCTGCTGCTTCCTGCCTGCCCTCTACTTGGGATCGAACCCACAACCCAGGCAGGTACCCTGACCAGGAATCCAACTGTGACCTCCTGGTTCATAGGTTGATGCTCAATCACTGAGTCATACTGCCTAGACTAGAGGGTAGGATTTCTGATGACTATAGCTTGATGGCTCTGCTAAAAAAAAAAAAAAAAAAAAAAAATGTAGAGCCGAAATTGGTTTGGCTCAGTGGATAGAGCATCGGCCTGCAGACTGAAAGGTCCCGAGTTTGATTCTGGTCAAGGGCATGTACTTTGGTTGCGGGCACATCCCCAGTAGGGGGCATGCAGGAGGCGGCTGATTGATGTCTCTCTCTCATCCATGTTTCTAACTCTCTATCCCTCTTCCTTCCTCTCTGTAAAAAAATCAATAAAATATATTTTGAAATAAATAAATAAATGTAGGGATGACTCTGACTTTTAAAATAACAAATATGGCATTTGTTTCGTGTTAAGAACTTAGCCTGTAGTCACGCCTCCTCCTCCAGGAAGCAGAGCTGCTTCTGTGCTTGCGTTGAGCTGCTGCCTCCGGTCTGCCTGCTCGTCCATCCTCTACCTGGACGGCCTGTTTGGAGAGCTGGCAAAACAGGTCCCCTTCGCGGGAGCATTCTATCCTGAGCACACAGAGGCGATGGCGCAATTCATCCAGCCCCCGCGCCTCGCTCCGTGGCGGGTGCCATTTCGGAGTCTGGCGCAGGCTTTTGCAGGCCGTACATATTTCATTTTTAAATTTGTTATTGATTTTCTCTGATAGTAAATAACTCCGTGAATGCTGAGGTGGGGAATCTGTGGCGAAAATTATGACGCGTCTCCTCCTCTCTCTGGCCCCGGGTTGTTGTCTGATTTGATCTGATGGATGTGGAACAGTGGCGCTACCTGGAGGAAATGGATTTGGGGATTTTAATTTATCGGGTGGAGTTAATTAATTGGCCAATTAAAAATAAAAGGGCCATTAGTACCGAGCACATTCGCTGTGATGATGAACACGCCGTTGGAGAAAGGGTCTGGATCCCGCGATGAAATTCTTCCACATCTGAGCAAAGGGGCTCAGGTGGAGCATGGTTCTCCACCTTCCTCATGCCGCGGCCCTGTAACACAGTTCCTCATGCTGTGGTGACCCCACCATAAGGTTATTTCCGTTGCTACGTCATAACTGTCATTTTGCTACTGGTAATGAATCATAATGTAAATATTCGTGTTTTCCCATGGTCTTAGGCGACTCTGCTAGCGGTTTTCCACCTGTGGGTCATGACACGTTGAGAACCGCTGCATTAGAGGCTGAGACCATGGGAAAACACAGATATTTACATTATGATTCATAACAGTAGAAAAATCACAGTTATGACATAGCAACGGAAATAATTTTATGGCCGAAACCGGTTTGGCTCAGTAGATACCATAGAGCGTCGGCCTGCGGACTGAAAAGTCCCAGGTTTGATTCCGGTCAAGGGCATGTACCTTGATTGCAGGCACATCCCCAGTAGGGGGCGTGCAGGAGGCGGCTGATCGATGTTTCTAACTCTATCCCTCTCCCTTCTTCTGTGTAAAAAATCAATAAAATATATTTTTAAAAAAGAAAAGAAAAGGATTTTATGGTTGGGGGTCACCACAGCATGAGGAACTGTGTTAACGGGCCGCGGCATGAGGAAGGTGGAGAACAGCTGCTGTAGAGGAAGAGGGGGGTTATCAGGATGATCTGGGAAGATCATGTGACCCGTAGACCTCACGTGATATGGAGTGCTCGTGACGGGTGGTGGAAACTCTTTCAGAGCTTCCAGAAGTTCTTTTGAAAATTTCCGACTGGCCGCCTCTATTTTAGGGTTCAAGGGAAAGAATTACTGTGGTTGTTTTGCGAGTCAGTGACCAGCATACATTTCACCTGCTGACTACCTCCACCCCATTTGGCTGGAAGGACGTAACCTGCCTCTTCTTCTCTGGTGTCTTCTCCTGGAACCAGAGCGTTCTCCTTGCCCGGTCAATTGAAACTTTTTAAAAATGGAACTTCTACAAATGGCGACGGATACATAGATATGAGCTACTTAGGCTCTCTCTACTGAGCATGGGGCACGTCTCCTGGGCTTTGCCCGCATGATGGACGCCGAGAGGCAATCAGATGGTAAAGGGCGATATTTGCTCTCAACCTATACACAGGGTTGTGTCAAGCGATCCGAGACTATTAGAGCGAGGAGAAATGTAAAGGTCATCTCTAGGTCAAACCCTTCCATTTTCTTAGGAGGGCCTTTTTTCCCAGAGAATGGAGTTTTCCTTCTATTCCTCATAGTCCTCATTTTTTCTTTAGTGCATTACCATATTACCTAATGTAACTATTTAGCAATGTGTGTGTGTGTGTGTGTGTGATTGGTTTTGCTGTTTTATTAAATGTCCTTGTGTCTCATAAAACAGCAAGAATGGCTATAAGTACATAAATAGATTTATACGTAAATGTTGATTGAAAAAATTATAAATGAATGACTATCTGGAATGTGATGTCATTTAAATGTACAACGTTAAGTTTTTTTGGTGTCCAATGAAATGGAAAGGTGATGATGTAAGATATGAAAGAATTTGTGAATGGATAATATCAAGGCACTATAACATAGTGACCTAAATATTGTTTATTTGGCCTTTGGTTTTTATTCCTTGTTTAAATCTGAAAGCGTTAAACTTAGACATTGTAAAACCTTAAAGTTGAGTAGGGTCATTGTTTTATGGTTTAAGTGGGAGTAATTAGTACCAGAAAGAAATGAAAAGTTATTAAAAGTTTAAAATATATCAGGAAATGACTAAAATGCCATTACTTACTAGTTTTACAATTAAAAGCCACATATTTCTAAAAGTATTTGAAGTCTCACAGGAAAATATTTCCACTAAGGTTAAAAGTTACCAAAGGGTTCTATGGTTATATAGTCATTTTATCAAACGTGACCTCGCTGAGTTTATTCTGTACTTTTTTGAGATTATGAGTTTCATGAGCCTCCTACTAGATTTGTCGTTGGAAGTAAAGGCCAAGCAAACACTTTATCTGGGGTCCATTTATCATTGGAAAGTATAAATGTCAGAGTGAATTAGAGGAAATTAGTAGGTATTGCCACAGGAAAATATGTCCATATTTGAAATATCACACTTCCAGAAATTGATGTCCTGCACTATATTAATTCGACTTCTAGTGACATTAGGGAAAATAATGTTTCCTAATGAGCCCATTATACATCTGTAATATCTCTCTCTCTATATATATATAAGGCTAGGCAACCACCCAACCATCCCACCAATAGCTATAACGCACAATGACCCTCAGGGGCAGATGCTCAATGCAGGAGCTGCTGCACTGTGGTGACTCTGCAGTGGTGGTTCTTGGGTGACACACTCCAGAACCAGAAAGGAGCGAACCTGATTCAAGGAGCATCACTGAGAACTGCCCTCTCACAATCTGGAACCCCCCCCCCCCCAGGGGATATCAGAGAGCTGGTTTCAGCCCAATTCCTACAGGCCAGGCTGAGGAACCCCACCTGCTGGAGAGACCCCACTCACTCTGCAGACACCCTTCCAGTGGCAGCACTTCCCCAGGAGTGGCCAGCCAGCAAGGGACTGTGGGAGATTAGCTCCAGGGCATGTCCAGTCTGTCTTGCCCAGTCCCCTTCTAATTAATATCCTTTCAATGTGCATGAATCCATGCACCAGGACACTAGTACTACACAGTGCTCTAATACAGTGGTCGGCAAACTCATTAGTCAATAGAGCAGCAATCCACGGCTTGAAGGCTGCATGTGGCTCACAAGCCGTGGTTTGCCGACCACTGCTCTAATATAATGAGTTGTATTTTAGGAAAAGTGATTTCTTTATTTTTCATAAATTAAAGGGGTATTTCTATCTTATTTATTTTTGTTTGTTCAATTTATTGAGGTGACATTGGTTAATAGGTTTAATGTTTTCTAATGAACATATTCACAACAACATTGATAAAAACACTATTGATATTGTTTTCATTTATGTTGATAGAAATATTTAAAAAAAACAAGAAGTGTATAAAATCACTCTATATTTACATTGAGTGGCCAGATTATTATGTTCTCTGAACGCATAATAATCTGGCCACTCTCTATATATATATATAAGGCCCGGTGTATGAATTTGTACATGAGTGGGGTCCTCTATGTAATAAAAGGTTAATAAGAAAATTGTCTCCTCGACCAGGAGTTTGACCAGCAGGCAAGCCAGCCAACCGCCCATGTCCTCTCCCCCTGGCCAGGCTGGCTGGACCCCACCCATGCACAAATCCATGCATCAGGCCTCTAATATATGTACACATACACACTGAGTGACCAGATTATTATGCATTCAGAGATCATAATAATCTGGCCACTCAGTATATATATATACATATATATATATATATATATATATATATATATATATGAGCAATATTTTATCTCATTTCTAATGGTGTAGGATCAAAAATAAAAACCAACAACAAAATTGCAGTAGTTACTTGATTATGCTTTTAATTTTCTTTAACATTTCCAAAACACTGGACTTAAAATTATACTAACAAAAGTTTTAATCCACATGGAATACATTCAATATAAATATAACTTCCTTCCAATTCATTAACTGCTACAACAAATTTGATGGCAAATGAAATGTATAGCTGAGGTGTGAAGCAAAATTGTGAAACTGTGCCAAATATACACATATGGTAAAACACAGAGCTTTAATTGCTTTATTTTGGGGAATGACATTTTAATGTTACATAAAAACACAACAATTAATGAATATTTTACAATACGTGTGTTGGTATATTTGTCATTTCATGGCAGTTCTGTTTCTTTCAGATTCTGGGCATTCTGACTGGAAAGCAGACCTTCTTTCCCGCTGAGTTTATGAGAAACTTCGACTTCAGGAAGTGGAAATGAGGTTGCTATGGAAACTGGTAATTCTGCTGCCACTCCTCAGGGCTTGCGCAGGTAGCATGTTCTATTGCTATAACATTTGATTGATAATCTATTGGCGTTTCATTTTTTTTTCTACAAGTGGCACCGTTGTCAAATGTGTGACACATTAGTTGGAATGACTAAGTGATAAAACTGTGAAGTGAAGCTCTATGGCTAATCCAGGGAGTTTAATCCGTTAATCATGGATGAAGTGCTATTTTTTTAAAACAGAACTAAGATTATTTTAATTATAAATGGTCAAATGTCACATTATTATAGAAAAGAATATGGTTAAATTATTTTGTCATCAATAAGCAATGAAGGGTAGCTCCTTTTCATTTCCTTTATTCTGAATTCTTTCAGAAGTTAAATTATATATATATATATATATATATATATATATATATATATATATAGAATTTGGTGTGGTGGAAAGAGCTACGTTTGTATAGAAGAAACAGTGACGTAGACTGTTACATCGGAACTAAATTAACTTTTGAAATTTTTCCTTTCCATTTCAAGGATACATTGATTTGTCCAAGCTAAATAGAACCATGTCTGTGTATCCGTTAGCCCTTGCTTTGTAACAAATCACCCCAAATCTGCATGGATAAAAAGAACCAATAACCACATATTTAGTTTACAAGTCTGTAAAGTGACGATTTAAAATGGTCTCCAGGGGGCTGTGCTTTTGGTTTTGCTGGGGGGCATTGCCTCTGCGGTCAGCAAATTGGTCATCAAGGAGCCTGGCTGGCCTAGGACATTCTCAGCTCAGACCCCTGTGCTGCCCCTGCCCTGGTCCCAGCGTCCCCCATTCTCTGTGAGTCTGCGCTCCTTCACACGGTGCATGCTCTGGGCTCCGACCGAAAGCAGATGTGTGCAAGGTCTCCTGATGTTGCTCCTTATGACGGAGGCCGTGTCGCTGCTGCTCCTTCTCCTGGTCACTAGGACCTAGTGAAAGGCACAGGGCCAGGCTGGCATCAGGGATTGGGATGTAGGGCCCATCCCTTGGCAGAGACTACAAAGTGGCACTGCAGAGGGAGCACGGGAACAGAAGGGAGTGACAGGTCTGCCTTGGTCACGAACCAGCCACAGTCTGTGAGGATCAGAGCTTTCTGTTCGCAGTTGTCTCACTGTGGGGGCTCTCACCAAGGTGGGCACGACTGGGTCCTCTGCAGGTCAGAACAGCCCTCTTCCTCTTGGGCCAGCTGGGACCTGGATGCTCCCAGCAGCTGGGCCCTGGGCATTTCCCACCAGCTGGGCCCTGGGCACTTCCCACCAGCTGGCACCTCCCACCAGCTGGGCCCTGGGCATTTCCCACCAGCTGGGCCCTCCCACCAGCTGGCACCTCCCACCAGCTGGTCCCTGGGCACTTCCCACCAGCTGGGCATTTCCCACCAGCTGGCACCTCCCACCAGCTGGGCCCTGGGCATTTCCCACCAGCTGGGCCCTCCCACCAGCTGGCACCTCCCACCAGCTGGCACCTGGGCACTTCCCACCAGCTGGGCATTTCCCACCAGCTGGCACCTCCCACCAGCTGGGCCCTGGGCATTTCCCACCAGCTGGGCCCTGGGCGCTTCCCACCAGCTGGCACCTCCCACCAGCTGGTCCCTGGGCACTTCCCACCAGCCAGGCCCTGGACACTTCTTACCAGCTGGGCCCTGGGTCCTTCTAATCAGCTGGGCGCTGGGCCCTATTGATTTCCATCCTATGTAATAAAACCCTAATATGCAAATTGACCAGACGGCAGGACAACTGGTCGCTACGATGCACACTGACCACCTGTGGGCACACATTTAGTGCAGGAGCTGCCCTTAGCGATCGGTGCACTCCCACGGGGGGAGGGCCGCTCAACTAGAAGCCAGGGTCATGGCTGGTGAGCGCAGCAGTGGTGGGAGCAGCAAGCTGAGCGGTAAAGAGAGTACATGGATGGGCAGTAAGGAGTGAGGGGTCCTGGATTATGAGAAGAGCATTTCTTGGCAGTTGGACCTCCCCCAAGCGCTCCTGGACTGAAAGAGGGTACAGGCTAGGCTGAGGGACACCGCCTTCCCCACCCCCCACCAGTGCACAAATTTTGTGCACTGGGCCTCTAGTGTATTCATAACAGGATAATACTATTTTGGGAGAAACCCAGGAGCAATCACTTACCAGGAACACAGTCATTGTAAAAGCCAAGCCACTGAATGGCATTTCCGAGAAGTGGAAAGATATGCTGATCTTAAAAGCTATGGGAATGCTAAAATATGCAGACATCAACCATTGGAATCAGAAAACCTTATAAATAAAGACATTTTCTACCACTGAGAGCCCAGTGGCCAGAAGGACCACAGTCCTGTTTATCCAAAGTTATCATGTCGCCTCCCACTCTGCAGCAGAGAATCGAAGTCAAAGAAAAATGGCCCTTGTTTTTTTGTTAACTGATTTAGGAAGAGAGAGTCGCCAATTGTCCCCGTGTGAATGAGAATCCTGTTCCTACACTCCGCTTTCAGCGTCCGTAGAAATTTAGCGCGTTGCCCTTTAACTATGTCTAGTGAATCAGCAGAGTATCTCTAAAAGACCTTTTGTGTCTAATTAAAATAGGCGACTGTTCTCAGAACGCATCTCAGACCTGAGACATTCTCCAGTTCTTTAGTTAATTTTTATTTTTATTTAAGTCCCATGTGGTTCAACATGTCCTTTTGCATTATTCTAAAGGGGAAAAAAAAATAATCGTATATCCGTGGTGTATAGTTCCCTGGTGAATGTACAGGTTGTGTCCTTTTTCCCAAGCCACAGATATTTGAAGGAGATCTTAGCTGCATGGTGTTCTAAGGTGAGAAAACCAGCAACACACACAAAGCCATTCCCTTTACGTCTGTTTGTTGACTTAGAGAGTTCCAGGCTGGCTCCCTTCTTGCAGTTATTACGTTCGTTTATCAAATTGCATTAATTATAATGTCCAGTGATAAAGCCCTCTTCTTATGCAAATGTATATCTTGGATTTCCCCAAACGTACATTTTACTCATTCTGAAAGGCCCAGTCTTTTCATTATGGTGCTTTTGTTCTTCCTGTTTTCCCTGCTCTAGTCTTCAAAATGTTGACATTTTCAATCTGCCCACACCCTCAATGACCACTTCCAATTTTACCCCCAACCGCACCTCCTGTTTGATTTTTAAAGGAAGGTACAACTTCTCTGATGCTTTTACTCTAGACACTGGCCTTGGAGCCTTGACTGAGAATCCTTAATCATCCGGGCATCTGATTCTGGGACATTTTTCAAATGATCAGTGTTTAAAAGCCTTATTATTTTATTTTGGTATTTTTGAAAACCAGGGCCCATTTCATAAAGAAGCGTTATTGTTAATGATATACTTTTTTTTAAATATATTTTTATTGATTTTTCACAGAGAAGAAAGGAGAGGGATAGAAAGTTAGAAACATCGATGAGAGAAAGGCATCAATCAGCCACCTCCAGCACGCCCCCTACTGGGGATGTGCCCACAACCAATGTATATGCCCTTGACCGGAATCGAACCTGGGACCTTTCAGTCCGCAGGCCGAACCGGTTTCGGCAATGATATACTTTTTAATGAGTTCATGGGTATATGTATGATAGGCTGTCATGCCCACCCCCTACCCCAAAATAGCCAGCTCCTAAACTCTTGGACCCATGAATTATAGCTTAAACAGCCACATGGAGTGGACGGACAGAGGTGATGAAGCTAGAGGTGGTGGGCTGGGTCGGTTGCCCGGGATTTCTGGCTGCGAACTCCACAGAGGGAGGCAGACAGAGGTGTGTGAATACGGGCATCAAGGGACATGGGGGGATCAGGCTGCTGACCCTCACGTGGAGGAAGGGACCCTGAGCCGGGAGTGGGGTGGGGGAGGTGAAAGCTAGATAGTGGACCAGGCAGGGGAGCAGGTGCCCTGCCCTGCACCTGGAGTTGGGGGGCAGCCCTGGGGAGAGTGTGGTTCCCCCCTGGGAAACCCCTTTTGGACGTCGGACACATTGAATTGTGGGAAAATGCACGCGTGTTGTTTTAAGCCACCGAGTTATGGTCATTTTCACAGAAGCCCCGGGAATGAACACACTGAGTTTCCTCCTCGCTGGAGCATACACTGGGGGTGGGGAGACTTGGGGGAGAGGCGTGTTTCTCTTGGCATGGGACAGGAATTCTGGACACCTGTTGAATGAGTGAGTGAATTAATGAATGAGTCTCCGTGTTGTTGGTCTTCCTTGGATTCCTGTCAGCAAAAACAGAATCAATCTTTAAGTTCCTATGAGGAGGAAAGGGTCTCTCTGTGCTATGCCACTGCCCTGGGTCATGAGGTGACGGTTTTAGAGATAGGACTGTGGGAATATTTAAAAACTTCCATCAAGCCAAAACTGGTTTGGCTCGGTGGATAGAGCGTCAGCCTGCGGACTGAAAGGTCCCAGGTTCGATTCTGGTCAAGAGCATGTACCTTGGTTTCGGGCACATCCCCAGTAGGAGGTGTGCAGGAGGCAGCTGATCGATGTCTCTCTCTCATCGATGTTTCCCTCTATCCCTCTCTCTTCCTCTCTGTCAAAAATCAATAAAATATATTTAAAAAAAAAAAACAAAACTTCCATCGAGGTCCATTTGAATGGGAACTCCATGAGGACAGGGATTTATTTCCTGCTGCGGGATTCGCCGTCACCCAGCAGAGGGGCCGTACATGTTTATCAAATACATGAAAGAGAGCGTTTCCTCCATTCCGCAGGTGAGTTTCAGGACCTCAGCCAGGCACCGAGCTAGCTGTCCACCTGCACCCACCTGGGGCCTCAGTGCCCTCCCTCTTCCTCTCACAGCCTCAGCTCAGAAGCCGGTAGGAGACAGAGAGCCCTGGCTGTGGGCGTCGGTTCCTCAGGCGCCGTCCCATGTGCATGGAGGTCACAGGTTCGATTCCCGGTTGGGGCTCAGGCCCGGACTGCAGGCTCAGTCTCCAGTGGGGAGTATGCAGGAGGCAGCTGATCCATATTTCTCTCACACATTGATGTTTCTCTCTCTCTCTCACCCTTCCTCTCTCTCTCTCTGAGAAAAATCAATATAAATGTCTGTAAAGAATAATTGCAACAGAGAAATAAATCCGAGTGGCCGCTTGAGTAGCAGAGTAGCAGGCAGCATCGGCTGTGCTGTGGGCAGCCCTCTGTCCCTTTGGCTTCTGGGAAGAATCTCCCATGTGATTGGGGAGTCCCTCTTTCCCATCAGGCTTGGTGGCTCCCGGGGTGGATTGACCTCACGGGTCAACCAGCTGACAGGTTACGTCCCCTCACCACACTGACGGGCTCCAGGTGTGTTTGATCTGGGCAAACACCTGGGGACTTGGCTAAAGCGAGAGGACAAAGAGGCACCCCTGTGTGCTGTCCCGGGGAGCTGGGAAGCCGTCCCAGGGCCAGTGGGGGAAGGTGGCCTGAAGGGGGAATTCACACGGGAGCGAGGGGAGGCACCCTTTCTGACTTGACCTTGGGGAACTCTAAGTGACCCCAGCCCACCGGGCAGCAAGGTCCCCTGGAGGCTAATGTCTGCTGAGACGCTGTCCCTCGTGGTGGCAAAATCCAGTCTTCTGCGGCTCAGAACAGTTGTCGATGCACATTTTGGAAGTTGCTGAGGCTGGGTTAAAATAGAAACCGGGATCAGCATCTCCTCCCTGCTGGGCATGGGAAACAGAGCAAAAAGGAGTGAAAAAAAAAAGGCACAGTTTCTGCTGGAAGGGAGACAACGCATCCGGGGTTTAATGAGGCTCCAAGGGGTGAGAGGAGCCCCGAGGTCCTGAGCCACCCACAGGCCTGCGGTCGGGAAACACGCAGTGTGAGCAGAACCAGCGGGGACCCGGGTGGCCAGGGGAGGGAAGCTTGCAACACGAAGACCGTTGTTTATTTATTTTAGACAGTGCGTGGGGACAGTTCACGGAGAGATACTTTATTCATAAATAAACATGGGCCAGAGGGGCTGGCCCAGGCGTGAAGGGGTGAAGGGGAGGTTGGGAGCGTGGGGGGGTCTGATCCTGTGGATGTTTAGAGGTTCCCCGGGGCGGGGGAGGGAGTAACCCAAGCTTTAATGATGTGGCGAGCTGTTCGACTTCCCCATCGTGGACAAAGGCTCAGAATTGTCCAGATGCTTTCTTTCTTTACATTTTTTTACATTTTATGGAAAAGTTGAGACATTAGAGCAGTGGTTCTCAATCTTCCTAAGGCCTCGACCTTTGCATACAGTTCCTCATGGGGTGGTGACCCCCAACCATGAAATTTTGCTACTGTGATGCATCGTGATGTAAATATCTGCATTTTCCGATGGTCTTAGGCGACCCCTGTGAAAGGGTTGTTCGACCCCCAAAGGGATCGCGACTCACAGGTTGAGAACCACCGCATTAGAGGCAGATTTCATGTTTAAAGCATTACAAATGTGAGTTTCTGCCTTAGCTGGTTTGCTTCAGTGGATAGAGTACCAGCCTGAGGATTGAAGGGTCCCAGGTTCAATTCTGGTCAAGGACACACACCTGGGTTGTGGGCTCGAATCCCAGTATAGGGTGTGCAGGAGGCAGCCGATCAATGATTCTCTCTCATCATTGATGTTTCTCTCACTCTCTCTCTGTCTCTCCCCCTTCCTCTCATAAATCATTTAAATGTGAGTTTCTAAACGTTAACTAAGCACTTGTCTAATGAGGTAAAGTGATAGAGAGCTAAATCACATGCTCTCCGTGTTATGGCGTGTGCTTTGCATGT